>DWMY01000351.1:0-28220 GCA_018249775.1 Heliconius hecalesia formosus
GGCAAAGACGCTGGTGGCTGTGACACAGTTTATACTAGTACGGCTACCAACGCACACCTCTTGGTTTAAGAGGCAATTTGTTAAATTTAATTTGAAGAATAAATATATTATTATTATTATTATTATTTTCATTTCCTCGCTCTGTTAACAAGATAAAACGCGGCGTTTAGTTGCACAACTCAATACACATTGACGCGAAAAGAAAAAAAGTTGGGAACGGGCTGTCTTAACACTGGGGTCCCTATGTCTCCATACCCTGCTATGTGAGGGATACAGCGTGAAGCTAAAAAAAATGTAAGAATTAAAAGGACAAAAAAATTAGTTTATTATTAGTATTTATTTTTCACTCACATCATAAATGGTTTCGAGCTGCGCCAGGTTGACGGCTGTGCCATCGTCGAACACGATGTTAGTGGGCGACGACAGTTTAGTGGCCCGTGACAGCCACACCTCAAAGAACCCTAACTGCGGACATATTAAACTGCCAATGGTTTTCATATAATTTGAATAAGAATATAGATTCAAATTGGAAACAATATTTATAATAATAATTTAGTCTACATAAGTTGCCAAGTAAATCGCTTTGCGGTACTTATATTATACTTTTAAAATTCGCATCGATTATTTTTGCCTTCGCATTCCATATAAGCAGAATACAACAAATAGATAAAATAGCCAATAAAATACATTAAATAGAACACTTCGAGTTACAACATATCGCAACTTTTTTTACAAATTATAATTATACCTTAATTAAGATAAGTTGATCGTCTTGTGGCAAAGAAGTAAAGCCAGGTATTCTCTTAGCGAATTCTACCACCTGTTGCACGGATGGTGTCATCCTGTAAGCCACATTGTACCACAGCGTGGACAGTGTGTCCATGGTTTGTCCCGTCGTGGAGCTGGCGGCCTCTTCTCCACCACTTCCTAAGCATATAATATAATGAGCTATTATTAATTTATTCAGTGTTTAGCCTCACTAAATCTTTAGATTCACATTGTTTTATACATATAATAAAAAAAAATACTGAATGCTGTCTATACATTGAAGATTATTGACAATGATGATTTTTTTTTGTTTCCCTGTGAATCTTAGAAACGGCTTAACTGATATAAATGCAGTTTTTACTATTATATTTTGGTAAGCTTCCCTTGTTATTTAATGTTTGTTTTATTGCAATCATATGCCATATTAAAATATTTTCTACGATGAAATTGCTATTAAGTAACTGCTTTACTGAATAAGCTTAAAAAATTCAATGTACAGATATTATCTGTAATATAATAATGTTATATCAATTGCGCATAAAAAAAAATATAGATATTAAGTGAACATAAACAAATTTTCCAAAATATATTACTAAATAATTATTTTGACAATAGTGGTTAAAGGTACATTGTTTACATGAACATAAGTAAGTCGTAGGTATTGTTTATTTCCCAAACAACCAAAAATCCTTATGAACATTTCGATAATCTATTAAATTTTCACATTTGGAGTCACTATAAATGCACTACAAACTTATATTACCACACAAAACAATTGAAATGAATAAATAAACAATAGTGTAGTTAAGCGGACAAAGCCGCGGACGGGTCGGTAGTTTGATAAAATAAAATTTTTTTTTTTATTCTAACACACATAGTTTAGAATTAAAAAAAAACATTTTTATTTTATCAAACTACCGACAATTTAGATAATCTAAAAAATATTAATATGAAATGCTATCAACAAAAACAAATGAAAAGAAAAAATATAAAATAATTTTTAAAGCTGTTAATATTTTCTGCTTTAATTATATATACCGTTTAAATACACTATTATTATAACTTCTGTACTAAACGACAGTAACAGTCGCAGTCTCTAACCATTCTCGATATAAATTCGAAACACTTCGAATAATCAAATGCAAATGTATAAAGCGTACAGTAAGGTACATGTGTATAAATAATAAGGTCTAGAATGCGTGCGTTGAACTACTCGCTTCCGTCGTAATCGATCAATCAGTCAATTGACATGATTACAAATAACCGACGCAACGGTGTTAAAACACAAATTTAGGCAATATTAGCGAAAGTAAACAAATTGGGAACCTACCTTCCGTGTCGGATTCTTCGGTTTTTATTTCCACATTCCGTATTTGTAAAGTGGATTTGACTTCGTCCGTGTAAGTGTTGTTAGTTCGATGAGCTCCGACGATCACCTTGGCTAGTTCCTTTATAAAATCTTGTTGCATAGGGTCCGGGTCCACTTCTTCTATAGGCGGTGGGTCCGGCTGGGGTGGCGGGGCGGAGCCCGACGCCATGTTTTTCGGTGAATCCGCAGTGTGATCAGCGCCCGCCGCCTCTCTCGGTCGCTTGGGAACTCTTCCGTATCTGACCGCTGGTGGAGTAAAGTCTCGTTTACAAAGACTGAATGCGATTGAATGGACCCGATGCAAATTGTGAACTGCGGTGCATGTATCGGGTCGGGGCTCGATTCCTCAATTGGAAAATAGGCGTGATGATGCAGTGCGTTGATCTGTGCTCTATTTTGTTTTCCAATATTGGCAAATAGGGTGCATTATCTGCGTATGGAGTGTAATGACGTGTTGCATCACCACGTCCTAGCCGCCTCGTTAAGTCCCTCTTTGCACCGTGAGAACTACATTTTTATTATTGATTATATTAAGTTTTATATATATATTTTTTATAATATATCAATGCTTAGTAACTTTAATATTTATATTCTAAGTATTTTATTTTATATTGTTTATTATAAAGTACATTTAGCTTTTTCGGAGCGCACTAATTGGTTTAGAAAATAAACAATCCCTATAAACAATTAACAATTATAATTTTCCACGAGATATCTCTAATTTTTTTTAATACCCCTTTTTTTTCAAATGCCTAAAGTATTAATCTAATTGGAATGTATTGTTATGATAAATTTTATAGAGTCGATGTTACCTAAACCTTCAATTCGCACCTGCACGGCACTAGTATTTTTTAAATAACGATATCCAATTGACCGACTTGTGTAGCGGATACTTATCTCGCTAAGAATAGTCAACTACGCAGAAGACGTTACGGTACACAAATTAGGTTTACTAACTATTCCTTAGAGGCTAGTCGCGGTGCAGAGGCGCAGGCGAGTGACAGTAAACGCAACAGGTTATGGGTTCGTTTCCCACTCGAGAAAATTAAATATTTAATATTTTCATTTCCTCGCTCTGGTGTCGAGGCAAAGGGCCTCGTTGAGGTCCGTCACTCAATATTGGTCGGAAAATGAGCACAGGGAAGTATCTTAATGGAAACGGAGTGTCTTAACACTAGGTTCCGATGTTTCTCTGTCTGCCCTGCTATGTGCGAGATGCAACTCGAATAAAAAAAGATATCTTTGTGACTTCCAAGGAAAAGAAATCTAGTAGGTACATAGGGGCGCTAACGTGATTCTTGGTTACGTACGTAATATCAAGAAATTCTTCGCTATGTACATTAAGAATATTGAAGATTTTATTTATATCGGCAAACAAATGCTTTTGTCTATGTTTTTATTATGTGTATAAAATATTTGTCCACATAATTAAAAGCGCCAGCTAAATGAGGCCAGTCGTGGTGCAGGGGCACGAAGTGTGACTGTAAAACCGACTGGTTGTGGGTTCGATCCCCACTCGAGGGGATGAAATATTTACTTAAATTTATATTTCCATTTCTTCGCTCTGGTATCAATGCTAGTAGTGGCTCCTAGGGAACCTAGTGTTAAGACACTCCATTTCCCACTTTCCGACGAATTCTGCAGGCATTGCGTGTTGAGTGGCGGAACTCAACGCCGCGCTTTACCTCGACACCAAAGCGAAGAAATGGAAATATATATTTAAATAAATATATCATTTCGTCGATTGGAGATCGAATCCACAACCATTCGTGTTTACAGTCACACTTTGTGCCCCTGCGCCACTACTGGCCTCGTATATGTTTAAAGGTATTTTTAATACATATATACTCACAGTCGCGGCTCATGCCAACGGCGAGGCACTTTTTGAACCGACAGAACTGGCAACGGTTCCTGTTCAGCCGGATCACGAGACACTTACCGTCACGGAGGCAACGGTACTCAATTTGCTTTTGGATGCTCCTTCGAAAGAAACCCTGTAAATTAAGTTAAACAACAATTAAAAAATATATATATTTAACATATAGAATGATTATTTAAATGAATTAACAAATGTTAAGGTATAAGAACATAAAGAGTAAATAGTATTTTTTAAACAATGTGTTTATTAGACATTATTGCTTGAGCAATTATATATAAGTACAGTGGTAATCATATTAATATTATGCACTAACACTTTATAAGTTAACATACTTTATTAATTATTTTTCAGTTTCACGCTGTATCTCGCACACAGCAGAGTAGGCAGAGGGAACCTAGTGTTAAGACACTCCGTTCCCCACTTTCCGCCAATTTCTGGAGGCATTGCGTGTTGAGTGGCGAACTCAAGGCCGCGCTTTCCCCTCGACACTCTCCTCAAGCGGGGTTTGAATTCACAACCAGTCGATTTACAGGCACACTTTGTGCCCCTGCGCCACGACTGGCCATATTTTTCCTTAGTATTATTAATCTAGTTAAAAACAGAATAGGTACTTCGGAATAAATATTGTAATACTAACTATTATTTTATTATTTAATATTATTTAATAATCTAACTAAGGTATTAAAAAAAAATTTAAATCATCAAAACTTATTTAATGCTATTTGTTATTGTAAAGGCTTATACGGTGTGAGCGCTTGAACTTTCCATACAATAAGGTCAGCGTGAATCAAATTTTAAGTCTCTTCCATACACAAAACCGACTACACTGGCGAGGACAGTTTATAACTTTATTGTGAGATAGACAACAGTGCATTCAGTAAGCCTATGAAACTTTTCGAAAATGTTTTATGACAAATAATGCTAGAACGGCAAGCTCAAATAATTTAATATTTTTTAGCGTCACGCTGTATCCCGCACACAGCAGGGTGAGCAAAGGGAACCTAGTGTTCAGGCATTCCGTTCCCCACATTCCATTGAATTATGAAGGCATTGCGTGTTGAGTGGCGGAACTCAACTCAACTTATTAAATCATATATATTGATACGCAAATATGGTTTAATAATGGATCGATTAGTATGATTTAATATTGTTAACATTTTTAAAGTGTTATTCGACACTGAGGAAAGAAAAATACTCATATAGAAAACGTATTAAAATTTGAACGTATCGGGCCTCGAACCCGCGCCTCTTGGAAACCGACCAGGTCGGTTCGTTCAAATTTTTATACGTTTTCTAAATAAGTCATATAAGCAATGTGTCATATAACTATGATTTAATTAATATTAAATCATAATTATATGACAAATTGCACATATAATTAATTTCGTTAATCATTAATCTCTGATCTGAGCTCTGATCTACACAGCGTTCAATCTCGATAAATTGATTGAGACAAAGCTATATTAATTAAACATATATCAACTATAATTTTTTTTTAATAAAGTGCTAAATGTTTCAACTTAATAAAGTTAATTAAATAATTTAGCATGTCTCTCTTTGATTTTCACGATGAATGCGCTTACTCCTGTTTGCGTATGCTATTTTTAAATGATATTTATCGTTAAAAAATAAAAATAAATCAGCTTCACGCTGTATCCCGCACACTGCAGGGTAGGCCGAGGGAACCTAGTGCTAAGTCACTCCGTTCTCTACTTTCCGCCGAGATCTGGAGCCCTTGTGTATTGAGTGGCGGAACTCAACGTCGCGCTTTGCCTCAACACCACAGCGAAGAAATGAAAATATCAATGTCAATAAATATTTCATCTCTTCGAGTGGGGATCGAACCCACAACCAGTCGATTTTACACACTTTGTGCCCCTGCGCGAATTGATGAAGAACTTGGATTATACCAACAACAGGTACGTAAAATATTTGGTCACATATTTAAGCTATATACGAACTGTGAATTCTAAGCTGAGCTTTGCATTTGTATGAGTATTCATATATGTAGGTGAGAGTCGTCCGTCTCGCGCAGAGCGTCTCTTTCTTGGCCTGGCAGCAGTCTAATAGCAGCGTTATAGCCTTAATTCTTAATAATTAATTTTTGTATTAGAAGTACAACTGTACAATATAAAAAATATGTATGTGGCCAAACATTAAAAAAAGAAAACTAAATCGTGGATTGCTTCAAGCTGTTCTTGATAATATAATGAAACGATTCATTATCAACTCAAACAACACATATACATCCGGTATAGAAAAAAAATTTACAATTTTTTATGTTTGATTTTTTTTATTAAAAATCAGCATCCAGTATCCCGCACACATCAGGGTAGGCAGAGGGAACCTAGTGTGTGTGTAAACACTCCGTTCCCCACTTTCTGCCGGATTCTCGAGGCACTGCGTGTTGAGTGGCAGAACTCAACGCCGCGCTTTGCCTCGACACCAGAGCGAAGAAATGGAAATATAAAAGTAAATATTTCATCTCCTCGAGTGGGGATCGAACCCACGACCAGTCGGTTTTACAGTCACACTTTGTGCCGCTGCCACGACTGGCCTCATTTTTTTATTAGATTTCTAATAAAAAACTTGATTATTAAAAGTTTAATTTCTGGCCATACTTTATCGATCAGTCACACAAATGCATAGCTCAGCTTAAGCGATTATATTATTTTATAATTTTTTTCTTCTCATCTAAATCGATTATATCTGTAATCCATTTTTCAATCCATTAAATTTTAAACTCCCTTACTGTGATAAAAAAAAATGAAACGACTTGAGCTTGAGTTTGATCGCTGAATCAAAGTAAAAGAAAGCATTTGATAAAATACTACAGATACACTTCTATAATAATAGTCTGCCATTGATAACAAACTATAATATAAAATAACAATTTACATATAAAGCTTCTGAAAATAAATAAACAATTATAAAAATATAGTATTTTTTGTAGCTCAAAATAACACAAAGCAATAAAAAAAATTGTATACAGTACAGTGAAAACAAGGCCCGTGAGGCATGAAAATACAAACGGTGAATTTTATTTCCAGTAGATATGGCTATTATTGATTGTATAAGGACAGCAAGTGTAGGTAACGTTCGTTGATTGAATGTAAAAAGCTCAATTTTGCAGGTCACTGATGATGAAATAAAGACATTTATACACCTAGCGGTTAAAAATTTGATTGTAGCACAGGCTTAGACATTGTAGCAAATATTAAAAATATATAATTTTTTGTTTGACATCCTTAATTTATGCCTACCAATCAATATATTTTCACTTATGTTGAAAATACACGTTCAAACAAAAAAATCGGACAAGCGCGAGTCGGGCACGCCCACCGAGCGTTCCGTACAAAAATTAGACGTCTCACTTTTACAAGCTTAGCTTAGCTAGAGCCTTTTCATTTGATACCTCAGTTGAATTAGCGGCTTTAATACCAAATTTTGTACCCCTTTTAAGGCTATTATTTTTTTGGGACTTAACCACAAATGTATAGTTTTCATATATTTTTTTTCTGAACGAATACTACCTATAGATGCTAGGTGCCAAATTTCATAACTTTAGGTTAATCGAAAGAACCCTATTCATTTTCATTCTCTTTATAGTGTCGAGATACGCGTTTTTTGCTATTTAAGGCTATCATTTTTAAAGATTTAACCACAAATGTATAGTTTTCAGATTTTTTTCTAAACTAGTATTATCTGTAGATGCTAGCTGCCATATTTCATAATTCTGGATTAGCCGCAAGTACCCTATTAATTTTCTAGGAAATCATGGGGCCGTAGATCAAGATTTGAATTTCAACTCGATATCTCCAAGCGTTTCTGTAATAAAGGCTCTTGATAGACAGACAGACAGACAGACTGACAGACGGATAACAAAGTGACCTTATAAGGGTTCCTTTTTTCCTTAAAAGGTATGAAGCCCTAAAAACGAAAAGATACGTGTTAGTTGACTTGAAAGAATTAAGATTCAACTCGTCGTCGTCGTTCTCTATCTACGTGGAAAATGCGAAGGATGCTTATATAAGAAGCTAATGATTTTAATGTAGTGCAAAGTAAAATAGTTTAAAACTTACATATACGCTTTCTATAGTAGTCAACAAACCAACTATTTTAAAAATATCAGTCCCAATTAACGTGTACCTACCTACACGAATTTATGTTCTTAAACGAAATGTGTCATTATAACAAGTACTAAAGAATAATTCAGAAAGAAATGTGTTTTATATTTTTTATCCATAAAGTCAAAGTTCTGTTATTGCTACACTTTAAGTTTGAAGTTGTTAAGAGTTTGGAAAGTCTCCCCTGTATACAATGGTTTTTACAAGGTTGCCAAGTAAAATAGCTTGAATATTAACTAACATTTAAAATGTCCAAAATCACATTTCTAACGCAATAGAACGTTCAGGTATTCTTTGCAAAAGTTTGTGTTGTTTAACTTTCGTGTGATTTGTAAGGGAAAACCTTGAAGTGCATATTTTTTTTCAAAATTTCACGCAATATCGCAGTTTATAAAATTAGTAAATCATAGCTGAAGAAACGCAAATGTTAATTTAATATTAATTAGAAATACATCAATCTTTTTTCAGCTTCACGCTGTATCCACATAGCGGGGTAAGCAGAGAGAAACTGGGACGCCAGTTCCGTTTCTCTCTTCCCGCCGAATTCTGGAGGTATTGCATGTTAAGTGGTAAAGAAAAAAAAATCATAAATAAATTAATTATCACTCGGATTATAGAAGATACAATATCTTCCGTAATCTGTATTTCCGACTGTAAAATTTCGCAATTCGGGATTTTTTTCTTAGTGCATCAGTTTTTATTAGACACTGTACGAGAAAAATTGAAAATTTTAATTGTCTGTAATCTAGTAAAACAGTAGGAAAAATCTGTCTGTACCTATATTAAATGTTTTTACGAAAGAATAGTAATAAAATATTATTTTATAATTAAATGTTGTTTTAAATGCTGTCTGTTTGTTATTTGTTATCTCTCATATATGCAATACCTCGGGAAGAAACTTCAATGTTTTTTTTATATAAAGTTGCATTCAAGTCAGGATGGGCGGGACCAATTGTAAAATTTATATAGAAGACTTGATGTAGAACCACAATAGACATAAGAACAGATAAATCACGTTTAAGTTGTTCAGTATTATCATAAACAAATAAAAATCATTTGAATACTGAGGTCAACGTGGCGCAATGGGCCAGCGTCTGATTCCATCTCCACACGGGGGAACTATTAAATTTATATTATTTGCATTTTCCACTACGATAAAGTAACCGTAGCATTAAGATACAATATCTGGAAAAGGTGTACTGATTTCTGAGCATATTTATTGACGTGAAAAAGTCAAAGATCCAGAATATCAGATATGGAACTAAATATGTTGTATGATGGACATTTCTTCCATAGTTATATAAAAACATAAATTAAAAGTTCTACGTAGGAAAGGTGATATAATTTTGGTTACAAGCTTCAAAGACTGCATCTAATCATAAAGGAAACAGATTAGCTGGTCACGGGCAGCACTAGTATAGTTATACTATAAAATAATCAATTTGTCACCGATAAATACAAAGCATTAATTAAATCCAATTAAATTTAAAATCTCACATCATTAATAAGACGTATAATATTATAGTTTCAGTTTTATTTGATATAAATAAATATGGAAAGTTAATAAAATCTATATAAAAAAATGTTTTAGGTACCTCTAATTTTAATCGCGTAGTGTATAGTGACAGCTTCGGCCGACAGAACGTGGAAATGGCTATTTTTACTCCCTAATAAAGCTTAAAGCAGACTTTAGGTTGAAACTTTACGAGCTTTTAAACTGTTATTACGTTTTCGATGAAAGCGGATAGCTATTGTCAAAATCCCATGACATCCTGTGGTATTTCGTCTGCGACTATTAAAGCTCTCGATGTTTATAGACCTATTGTTTTTAAATAACAATACAATATTGTGCCAAATATAAAATATTTATAAAACACATTCGTTATTTAAATATTTTTTAATTATTATGCGTTTTATAATATATATTTTTTTCAGCTTCACACCGCTTGTATCCCGCACACAGCAGGGTAGGCAGAGGGAACCTATTGTTAAGACAATCCGTTCCCCACTTTCTGCCAATTTCTGGAGGCAATGCGTGTTGAGTGGCGAAACTCAACGCCGCGCTTTCCCCTCGACACCAGAGTGAAGAAATGAAAATATAAATGTAAATCGAACCATCGAACCCACAACCAGTCGATTTATAGGCACACTTTGTAGGCCTGCGTCACGGCTGGCCTCAAATTATATAAAACGTTAATATAATTATGTAATATCATATATTTTTTTTAAAAAAGTAACTTTATAAAAAGAAATTATAATATATAATAATAATATTACATAATTATAGAAATTAGGAAAAAACCAACATATACATTATTATAATCCATATATATTTATTTTCGTAAAATAAAATGTCGCCTCTAAAAATTATAAGAAAATAATCCGTCGTGGCACAGCGATACTGTAAGCACGACGGTTGTGAGTTCGATTCCCTCTCGGTGTAATGAAATGCTTAACATTTCAACTCACAATGTCTCTAAAATTCTATGGAAAGTAAGGAACGAAATTAGCTAAATTTTTTACGTCGAAAAGTTTTTTGTTTTACACGTCACTTGCATGTAGTGAGGTAGGCCCCCTCTGTTACAAAGGTGCGTAAACATAAAAGAAATAGTTTTAGTAGCGATTTTATTTTCAATGGACTTTTGATATTTATCAATTTCATCAAAACAATAAGTGATTTACTTCGTACTTACAAGTATATCCATTCTGCCAAAACTGTTGAAGTTTAAATAAAAAAATTACTTGTATAATATTTAAGTATTTAAAAGACTGCAACGATCAAGGTCTATCGAAAAAGGAGACTAAATTCTAATCCAAGTTTACATTAAAACTAAACAACAACGACACAACTTTTAAAAATAAATCATAATATAATCAAAATCATAAACAAACTATAAACAAAAAATCTTTTCAAACCTATTTTATAAAACTGCATCAATAATAATATTTAAAACAGCAAACCATTTCAAAATCAACATCACAAAAACGAACATCACCAACAAGCTACTTACCCGAACTTACCACACCGGCGCGTCGCGCGTCGTAGCGCTACGGCGTAGCGGGCGGAGTGCGCGCGGGCCCGCCGCGCCGCTGCAACTGCACTCACCTTGCAACCCTCGCACGAGGTAACCCCGTAGTGGTACCCCGACGCCTTGTCCCCGCACACTTTGCACGGCGCCGCGGCTTTCCCGCTGCCTGCACCTGCGCTGTCCGCTTGTTGCTCTGTAATATTTATAAAAATTTTTTTTAGCGTCACAATGTATCTCGATCGCAGCAGGGTAGGCAGAGGGAACCTAGTGTTAAGGCACTCCGTTCCCCATTTTTCGGAAAATTCTGGAGGCGTTGCGTGTTGAGTTGTGGAGCTCAACACCAGAGCAACGCCAAATATTTAATATTTTCATTTTTCTCGCTCTGCTCGATATTTAAATATTTTATTTAAATAAACCAGGGCGAAGAAAATGAAAATATTAAATATTTCAATTCCTCGAATGGGAATTGAACCCACAACCTGCCGTGTCACACTTTGTTGGCTTGCGCCACGACATACATGTAAAATTCACATATAATTTTAAAAAAACATATCAAAAACATTCGCGTCATCCTGACGCATTGTACGCACAAAATATTTTTTTATGCCAGCTGATACTTTTAATTTTAGAATCATTCAAGTAATATTTTACCCCAATTTAAGGCAGCCTTTAGTAATTGTCTTTAAGTTAGCGTTACGCTGCGTTTATTTAAAAAAAATGCATAACCTTAAAGTTTATTATTATTATGAAATACAATATCAGAATGCTCTCTTCATTTTAATAAAACTTATAAGTATATACTTATACCTCTTTTATCCTCAGTCGAAAAAAAGAAGCAAAGATGTGTTTGTTTGGCATCCAGTTCAAGCCTCTAAGGCATAAAACTGCAAATGTCATTAAAATCTGTCCTGTAGTTTTACAGTTGTGGCGTAAAGCTCTAAAGAGACGCGGTGACATTTCCATTTTATTATATGCTACGGTAAATACTGGCTCTTTCCTGTAGCATCGTGTTAGTGTAAACTCATAGGAACTTCTAGATCATTATTTTTTTATTAAAATTATTTTCTAACAAAATAATTAGTTACTTCGTAAAAAAAACAACGGGAGTCATAAATATATGTGTTTATAAAAATACGATTTATTAAATAAAATTTTATAAATCATCTTTTACATACTACATACGATCATTTAGGTATGATCATTACAAGAATAAAAAAGGCACGAACAACAAAAGTCTGTGGCGCCTAACAACTCATGTAAAAGAAAAAAAAAACAAACAAATAATAAATAAGTTCATTTTTTTTCAATTATTGAATATGGTACTGTATTTAAATAATGTAAACTTTTAATCTTTTGGTCATTATTAATATCAACTTATCAATTAACAGACAAATACCTATACTACTTAGCTCGTAGCAGTGCCTCAGACTGGTAAGTCAGCGGCTCCATCGCAGGCTTATCAAAACAATATAAATAAAGACTGTCTTTTATACAATATATTTAGTTACAAACAGCACTGCTGTTTGTCAAATCAAATTACAGCGTTGCCATAACAATTAAAAAAGAACTACTTATTATTATAGTACTTCTCGCACGTTAGAGAAAAGTATAAATTATTATGAGGCCAGTCGTGACGCAGCGGCACGAGGTGTGACTGTAAAACCGACTGGTTGTGGGTTCGATCCCCACTCGAGGAGATGAAATATTTAATTAAATTTATATTTCCATTTATTCGCTCTGGTGTCGAGGTTAAGCGCGGCGTTGAATTCTGCCACTCAACACGCAATGCCTCCGGAATTCAGCAGAAAATGGGGAACGGAGTGTCTTAACACTAGATTCCCTCTGCCTACTCTGCTGTGTGCGGGATACAGCGTGAAGCTGATTTATTTGATTTTATAAATTATTATTGTCTATTTAAACTTATATATTCATAAAAACCCATTCCAACCAACTGAGACAATTAATATCCTATTAGTTTTAATTAAATTATAAGGTAGTACAAAATAAAGTACTAGTTAAAATGAATATTTAAAACGGTTTCGACGCTTTGACTCGATTTTCACCTTAAAAGCTTTTGTAAAACGGATGTGAAAGTCAAAGTCGATTATATGAAATATTGCACATATCTGAAAACGAACGGTCTGCGCTTACATTTTTCATCGATAGACTATTCCATTAACGTATTAGATATGTAATTAACACAGGTCGAGGTCGAGGCAAGTGTGACTGTGACGCGACAGGTTGTTGTTCGATTTTCACTCGAGAAAATGGAATATTTATTTAAATTTATATTTTCATTTCTTAGCTCTAGTGTGGAGGCAAAGCGCGGCGTTTAGTTTCATCACTCAACACGCAATGCCTCGAAAATTCGGCGGAATGTGGGCAACGATGTTTCTTAAAATTAGGTTCCCTCTGCCTACTTTGCTATATGCAGAATACAGCGTGAAGTGAAAAAAATAACACTTTGCTTATGCAAAATGTGGCAGATTTGATAAAGATAAAAAAAATATTATCCTAAACCACTTCAGTAAGTTGCAGTCATTCACCGGTACATTTCAGCATTTCGGACTCTAACATTTAAATCAACAAGTTTCACTTTGACAGGGCATACCGAACGATGAGCCAAACGAAACTTATGCTTAATAAGGCACCTGGGTTGTCTAATAATATTTGAATAGATGGTTTAGACAGCCAGGTATGTAATACGCTTTGAAGGATATTGGAAACATCGGCTGCTACTACATTTAAGTATAAATCTGTGGCAATAGTTAGTTAATCTAGCTCTTCTACAGGTCGCCTGTAGTATTAGCTGACACTGGAGGCTGGAAACTGGAAACTTCTCTATTTAGAACATAGATTATCTATATTAGCATAATGCACACACAGACTGTTCCCACTAAGACTCTTGCGTTCCCCACTTTACACTGAATTCTTGTGGCACTGCGTGTTGAATGCGGAGTGGCGCCTCTCAGTACTCAATATGGTTATGGCTTCACCGACCTCATTACCGGGGCGGGGAAATGAATATATTAAATATTTTATTGTGAATAGTCTAGAATGGGAATCGAACCCAGAACCGTCGCATTTACAGTCGCACGCTTGTGCTCACGCCACAGAGGCCTCATTCATTATTATTTTTACTACATAACATATGTGGTAGTAAAATTCCAATTAATGTTTTAAAATTTTTGTAAGCTATTTTCACGACATTTCTTACATGTAACAAAGCCAGGGTTTAAAAGATATCAACGCGTTCCTTAAAGAAAAAAATTAGGCCTTTACGTTTTTTGTTACAATAAAAAAAAATGTAACAAAAAACGTAAAGACCAAATTTTTTTACTGTTTGTCAATTATTATTGTAGAAATAATTTAATTTTCGCTTATATATTATTTCTTTTATAACGTCGTTGCCCACGTATTTACGTGATATCTGTACTCAGTCTACTTTTTATCCATTATTATAATTTTAGCACATATTTAATTAAATATTAATAAATGATAATTTTTGCAGTATTTGTATCTAAAATTTTCAAAGCAGGAGTTCCCTTGGTTCTGATGGCAGAGAGCCATCTCTGCCTTTTATACTAGTGCGGGATACAGTGTAAAAGCAAAAAAATAAATATTAGGTAGGTATATATTTCAAAATTCATTATTTCAAAAAACAAATAATTTTTTCTATTAAAATGTTCATGACTGTCAATAAATTAAGAAACCGGAAATAGATGTCCTCCTTCTACTGCATTCGAATGGTACAAGTTGCTTTGAATATTTTCATGCAACGACTAATAATACAACATTCATCCGTCAAATAGAACACGTGGGTTTTATATTTTATTTTTTAGCTTCACCCTGTATCCTGTATACAGTGAGGAGAGGGAACCTCGATTGAACCGTTTCCTACTTTCCGCTTAAATTTCGAAGCATTGCGTGTCGAGTGACGGAACTTATTACCAGAGAGCGCCACTACACGCTGTATAGCAAGGTAGGCAGGCAGAAGGAACCTAGTGCTAAAACACTCCGTTCCCATATATTATAATTTTATTATTATAAATTAAAATTTAATTTTATATATTTTAAAAGTAAATATTATAAAAGTTAAGGCTTTGTATACTCAATCATAGGAATTATAATAGTATACTGTATTTATGCATTAGATATTTACATATAGATTTGAATAGATAAAGGGAAGTAACTTAAGTAAGCACGTGGACGTGACGTTTCCATGTTATCAGTAATCCCGGTCAGAAACTATCTATAGCTGGGACAGTTTGCTTTGTATTTGTGAACTACGACATTTATTATTTTGATAGCAATAGTCTATTGAAACAGGACACGATTTAAAATAAAAAAGGCCGGGGAATTTTCTGTATCACAATTTAAAAAAGTTGTGAAAAGATGTTTATATGTTGAAAGTTATACCCAAATAAATTATTTATAAATTATAACACGCCTTGGGACTGAAATGCCAGTCTATTTCAAAGGTATCATTGTCACAAGTAATTAAATATGTTCTATAATAAAATTGATAAAAAAAAAGTCTCACTGAGTTTCCTGCGCCGGTTCCTACCAGGTCTGAGGCATTAACTTTAGTGAACTGATGGTAAATTGTTTGACGTTCAAATAATGAAGCATGTAACTTTAGCATTAATTAGCATTTTATTTTGAATAAAATTATTTGACTTTCACTTTATTGAAGAAATTATTATTACTTAATAGGGAATTAATATCAGAAAAAAAACAAACATTTTTTTTATCATCAAGGTAAAAGTAAAAAAATAATTTTACCTTGATGATAAGAAAATTGTGTTGTTGCAATTCATTTTTTTAAGACCTGGCTTTGAGTGCCCCCACTCAAGACGTAATGCCTCGAAAAATTCGGCGAAAAGTGAGAAACAGAGTGTTTTAACACTAGGTTCCCTATGCCTACTCTGCAGTATGCGGGATTATTTTTGATATTCACGAATGAGCAGTATTATTCTGATGTCTAAATTTAAAAATATATATTTATCATAATAATTTGAACACTGAACCAAATCCAATATTAGTAGGCGAACAGTCCGTTCGATGGATGTGATTCTAAATCCGGATATCCGGATTGAATAAACAAGTTGAAGCCCCTCCGCGAGCTCTGGCAGTCTGTTTAACTGCAATCTACGTATCGTGAGTTGACCCGTCGTACATTTCTGAATAATAAAATACCTACTATTTATAATTACTATCAGTTATTAGTAATAAAATGTATATAAAATTATATTGATGAAAAAAGGTAGAAAAACTTACTTAAGGGATTATAGTATAGATACGTACAAAAAGAAATATAGTTAGCATCCTTTTTTTTTCAAGATGGCGGCCGGTCCAAGGTTATCTATCTTACAAGCTTGAACTTAAGCTTATACTGAATATAAAAAAAAATAATTGCGTCCTCTGAAAAACGTACCTACAAATAAAGGAAAAATCTAAAAAAAATATATTCATATTACAGAACAAAACCATTATAAACTTATATGTGTATATCATTGAAATATACATATAACGAGTGTAAACTTAAGTTTGTCAACTTTTATAAGGTGTTCTTCCTTCTTATACTCCAGAAATAGATAAGGAACCCTCGGAGAGCAAATCTAACTCACTCGACCATTTTTTTTTTATTTCTTATATGCAGTACAATGTGCCATATAGAATAAACTGCAACTTAAATACCAAGTTCAATACAAAAAGAATATAATCTCAGGTTTCGTATAGCGTTGAAAATAAAGATATTCAGTAAACATTCGCATATAGCCCTATTATTATTTTACTTGAGCCTCGATGGAAAACTAAATTGACTAGTGAGGTTTCCAGGTCAATTCAATCAGGAACTTGCTGTACTAACGAATTCAGCGAATCTTTCTTGTACAGAAAAGAGGAACTCAGTCTTATCGTACACAACGAAATCAAACGATTTGAAATGAGTGTTATAATTGTAGGGCTTCTTAGAGAAACTTTTCTTATGATTTAAAGGATTCTTAAAAACTACCAGTTGTTGCTGATGTTATAAAGAATATTGTATTTCAAAGATATTAAAAGTTTAAGCCATAGCAGCGCAGTGAGGTTGCATCTGATAGTATTCGCTATTATTGTGGATTCTATCCCCACTTGAGGAATGATTAAATTAGTATCAATGCCCTGTTATGGACATCGATAAGTTCCGCCATCCACATACATTATCTCGATTTTGGGCGGAAAGTGAAGAACGAAATGAAAATGAATGTTTTGATACTAGATTCCCTTATCTTGCTTTGCAGGATATAACGTGAAACTGTGGAATATTAGTTTCTGTGGTTATTAGCATTGTAATGATTCTTTATTTATTCGGCCAAAAGTCGAAAATCTTTACTTATTAAATAAATTTTAGACACTCAGTTTTATATATGCACTTTTTTTAGAAGGAGACCGCGTCAAAAAATATGTAGTGCAGGGAGACAGCGTCTGACTATAAACGCGATGGTTACAGGTTCAATCTCTCACTCAGGACAATAAATAATCTCCATTAACCTCTGCCGATGCAAAGCGCGCCAATTTCAATTCGCCTCTCAACAGAAAATGTCTTGATTCCGGGCAGAATATGGAAAACAGAGTGCCTTGACACTAAGTGTTATCTGTCTAACCTGTTACATGTGAACCTTCACATTGAAAAATAACATAAATAAATATTATAAGCTACAGATAAATTCTTATTAATCTGCAGTCCGTAATGCGTCATTTTAATAGACTGTAGACAATATTGATTTACTAATTAAAATACAAAGGTAAATTAGACGAATATTACCAACATAAAACCTCATTTTGATAAATACCGTTATTAATGTGTAATCAAATTAGTTAGTCGTGTGCATAGCTTAATTAGGGAAATGTATTATTTGCTGGCTTTGAGGCCAGTCGTGGCGCAGGGGCACAAAGTGGGACTGCAAAATTGACTGGTTGTAGGTTGGATTCCCACTCGAGGAGATGAAATATTTATTTACATTTATTTTGTTATGTTGTGCCGTGTGATCCCGGCCTAGAATAGGATCATCCTGGTACTGGTGGTGTCGTAAGAGGCGACTAAAGTACGTGTGGTAGAGTCACGTCGCCAGCAATGGCAGCACGCATGGGCAGACTCGACCGGATCTTTACCACCCCCGGCATTTAAAACCGGCGTGAAGTAGTGGCTTTATGGCACTGCGTTTCGCATCAGGTAATGCCGGGCTCCGGTGCCCAACCCACCTTACAGGCAGGCAACGCACCTGCAGCTCCTCTGGTGCTGTACGGGGTCGTGGGCGGCGGTAATCACTTACCATCAGGTGACCCGAACGCTCGTTTGCCTTGTCTTTTCCATAAAAAAAAATATATTTTCATTTCTTCGCTCTGGTGTCGAGGCAAAGCGCGGCGTCGAGTTCCGCTACTCAACACGCAATGCCTCCAGAGCTTGGCGGAAAGTGGGGAACGAAATGTCTTAACACTAGGTTCCCTCTGCCTACCCTGCTCTGTGCGGGATACAGCGTGAAGCTGATAAAAAAAAAAATATTGCTTTGAAATATATATATGTACTGAAACATAATCAAGACCCATAATTAATAATAGTCTCGATGAACAGAAACTTATTATACATCATTATTCGTCAAGGGTTGCGTCTTTGTCTTTGTCATGGAAAGAATAAAAAATTTATATGGATAAATAAGAATGATTCAAACATTGACCTAGAACTCAACATGTTACGACAGTTTTTTTGTGATACACTAGATAATATTTACAAACGACTAAAATTTTATTGATGTGGACGTAACTCGACGAGACTGAAAGTTTTAATTAATTTTTTATATATTTTAATTTTTTTTTTACTTTTGCTTAAACTTACCATAAATTAAATGTAAGTATATTATATTTTTATTCTATAGTAAAATTAAAATATTACCAATTACATTTATTCTACGGCTTAAACAAAGAAAGCCTCACAAGAATGGTTATTAAACAACGTGAACTATTTCGTATTTCGCTCATGGGAGGTATATTACTTAACGCTTACATTCATTTTGCATTCAGTTTAGTCTATTTACATACACAAATGATAAATCGATTATTAAAAATATAATACCTTATGTTCTTTTGATACATTATATACTTGGAATATATGTATATTAAAAGAGTAATTTCATTAACATTACTATGATTTGTCAAATTGATTAAGATATTATACAGATATCTTTGAATAAATAAGACTCAGGGCCAGTTACACTACTGACTGATAGAGTTCCAGACAGACTTATCTGTCAGATAAGCTATAATTTTTGGTTTCACGGTTCAATAATATCTAGTAGATTGCATTTGACACATGCATTTCTTATTTACATACTTATTTGTATAATTTAAAAATTTAATAAATCGTATAAATTGTTACCTACTATTATCGTTTATTAATGAGAAAATTATTGTTGAAAATATAAGAAATAGCTAATTTGTATGTTCATCCACTGTAAGATAGCATTAATTATTAGATTACTATCTGAAATTTTATTCGTAACCGGTGAAACTGGCCCTTACTTACAAAAATATAATATCAGTCTCCGCTTGAGGAGTCTTGGGTGAAAATCTCTACCGTTTAGAGTCCAAAAAATATGAATAGACAGACGAAAACCGAGTTGACTGGTCGAACTGGTGCACAATAGCACGAAATGTGCAAAAGTGGATGAACTGGAGAAAGTCTTGACCAAAAATAGTTTACCAAATGGACTGTACTGTCTAGTATAATACAATAAATTAATTTTTTTAACAGACGAATTTATAGGTACATAGGTGAAACGAAAAACAAGCTTTATTTCTTAAAAAGTTATAAAAAAAAATATACGCACGTACTATATACCTAATTATATTTCAACATTCCAACAATTTCAACATCACTTATTTATAAAAGAGCCTTCTGCGGCTTCTATGTATCTAACAATAAATGTATAAGAAATGTTTATTTTAAAATTAAACTTTACTCAGAAATATATTGTTTAGTAACAATTTATAAAATTCTCTTTTATATTTGTTTCAACTTAAATACGCCTCGAAGAAAGGAAAGGTCTATTACTGTTACATAAAGCCAGAATTCAGCGTATATTATTTTTAGCTTGCACTTTGCACTGAGATTATATAACGTGTTTCAAGAAAGTAATGTAGCAGTGCCTTAAGAAAATAAATCTTAAGAGATTGTTTTATCTATTGAAGGAATGAATATTACAAAAATATTTAATATTTCTTAATAAATATATTTTTTAAATTATGCTATTGTTTTTTTTAGTTTTATGTGTAAAGTTAGATAGGCAGAGAAATCTAGTCTTACGATATTACTAACCTAACCTAACCTAAGCCCTATATAGAATACGTAATAGTATAGAAATGTATAATATAGAATGGTGTAACCTACCGCTACGCTCCGTTTTACTAAATTGAGAAAATTAAAATAATTTAAATACAACCACTTTCCTGAGAGGATATCAAAGGAGCGTATAAGGTCAAAAATTTTGCAATTTAATTTTATTTCATTTTTAATGATAAGCACTACAGATTAACTACAAATTACAAAATAATAATTATAAAAATAATTAAAAATAACATTTATCAAACTAATTTACAATAATAAAATCCATTTAAGAGCTTAGAGTAAAAATGAATACGAAATTTTTAAAAACGAAATATAATAATAAATGCACACGTCCACGTGCGCCTGCGCAATCGCAAGTATAGCGATCGATAAGCGACGGGTTACGTAAGGCACTTTCTTCCGCGAATGCTCTCTCCCGCTCTAAACGCCTGCGCGAGAGAGACACGCGCACGGTCCCGGAGACTGGTGATCAGGGTTGTATTTGATAATATACTTCATTTTTATTTATTTAAATTAATTAATATATATTAATATCTATATTTAAATTAACATTGTATGTAAATCTAGATATCAAAAAATGTCAATATTTAATTCTATAAATATCTCAGGTTCTGAAAGTACAGTATTACATATAAATTTAAACATTTCAAAATAAAATTCATATAGTGTTTATATGCGAGAATTTCTACACAAAAGATAATACGGTACTAATACAATAGGTCAGTCAAAGAAAATATTATTGGCGCTATTTACGCGTCATCAATCATAAAGCGAAGAACGAGGTCACAATCGAGACGCAGCATCGGATATTAATTGACGATCAATTGGGTCAGGTAAATAGAAACATACAGCCATCTGGCTGATTGTTCTTACAAAGAAAATATGCTAATGTTTTTGGACATGAAAGGGATTAGATCTGCAGGTAAAAGCCATATAATATATATTAAAAAATAGAAACATTATATAGACAGTATATACATTTTCTCTGTTTTTAAATAATTGATTTATATTTTAAATTATAAGAAGATTATGTAAGAATTATATTATAATTGGTGACAACCCTGACAATTTTCCAAAGCAATGATTGCAGTTCAACAAACTGCGCGTGAGTCGATCGTTGAACCTGCACTAACTGTTACTGCGTCTCACTCGCACGCGCCTTAGTTTACTGTCTAAGTTATCTTTCTCTCTCTAAAACATCGCTTAGCTTCTATAATCGTTTACATCGAATGTGCGGGTCTAAAGAAATATCTTCGGCCATTGCAAAACAACGCAATGTACCTTTAACTATCTAATACTAAGCTCTGTATATAAAAGTAACATGTCCAGAGTTACTCGAGCATTCCTCTCCACTTTCTTGATGTATATATACTGTAGTATCTTATAATTTTTTTTTTTTGAGGTTTTACCAACTCAAAAAAATATATATATATTACCTATATTTATAATTAGATTTTTTTTATCTAATATATGTAACTGCAATAATATTTTAGCTTTAAATATACTACATATATACTAATGACAACAATATAAAATATTATCATTTTCGTATACTCTGTATAGGGTCTTTTACACTAAATAGTTTTTTGTTTACTATGATATAGATTTTTTTTTATCTCCACACTCTATCCCAAATACAGTAGGGAAGGCAGAGGGAACCTAGTGTCAAGACATTCTGTTCCCCATTTTCCGCCAAATTCTGGAGGTATTGCATGTTGAGTGGCCTGTCGAGTCCAGTGTCGACCAGAGCAAAGAAATTAAAACATAAAAAAATCATTTCCTCGAGTGGGAATCGAACCCCCAACCTGCCCCACCACGACTGGCCTCACGAAACGATACGATACGATTTAGTAAATATAAAGAACATAATCACACTTCATTTGTTACTAGAAACAAGGGAACGTATATTATGATGTCATTCAAAGCTATTGCAAGAGCTTTGTAAGTATCACAGGCAGCTTTCGCTTCGCTTTTCGCAGCTATTCGCAGATAGGAAACACAGCACTGGCCTTTCGGGTGTGTTGCGTCAAAGAGTTGCATTAAACTTTGTTTTACTTTACCTTTATATTTCTTTGAATTATTATTATGTAAAAAGCGTAGCGCATTTCACCTAAAACAAGGAAAGTGAATGAAGTAATAATAAGTCTATCGATTTGAGGCCAGTCGTGGCGCACTAGCGTGTGACTCTAATCGCTACACGTTGTTGGTTCGATTCCCACTCGAGGAAATGAAATATTTAATATGTTAATTTCTTCGCTCTGGTGTCCGAAGTTCCGCCACTCAATACGCAATGCCTCCTAAATTCGGCGGAAAGTGCGGAGAGTATTGTCTTAACACTATCTTCCTCTGCCAATCCGCTGATTTTGAAGTCTAGTAAGATTTAAATAAATATAAATGTACTTCTTTATTTCTTTTTTACCAATTTGTCTGGTCGCGATTAGATGCTCTTTATGTAAATGCTAACAAGTAATAGCCTATTATTGTCACAATATTATATAAAATGGCTACTTCGTTTAGGGACTTAATGACCTTTTTTCCATACTACTTTTATTTATCACTGTTTCAAGTTATCATTGAAATTTAGAGTCAAAACTTCGAAACATTTCTTGTTTTAAGTAGTGACGGAAATCAACGACGTACTTTGTTTTACGAATAAATAAAAATATATAAATAATTTAAATATAATAATTTATACGAGAGAAAAAAGATTTTACAATAATTTCGTTTTCAGTCAGGTGCTGTCACGAAAGCCTTAATTTTTTTTTTTATTTGTCAACATAAGTTTCATGTAAATGCCTAAAGTACCTGTTTTCTTAAGCATTAGCCGGTCTATTATTATCTTTTGTCAGATATTTGAGATATTTATTTTTTTATATGTCAATGAGAAATACCTATCACTCTGAATACCTGAACTATTAGTTCAGCCAATAATTGAGCTAAACTAATAGTTCAGATAGTCCATCCAGGTCCTATATTTTATATATGTTATGTCAATGAAAATACTTCTCAAGCCCGGCAACTTTTGTTAAAATGAAAATTATTTATAGCCGACATCCAGCCCTTACCTAATAACTATACAACAAAATAAAAAACCGGACCAGCGCGATTTAGGCGCGCCCCGCGTGCGGGTTCCGTACAAAAATTGGCGGTCCCAAGCTTTAATTAAGCTGAAATTTAAGTTTAGCTTAGCGCCTTTTAAGGCTATTATTTTTAGGATTTAACCACAAATGTATAATTTTCTGATTTTTTCTTGAACTAGTACTACCTGTAGATACTAACTGCCAAATTTCATAATTCTAGGTCAACTGGAAGTACCCTATGAATTTTAATTCCCTGTATAGTGTCGAAAAACGCGTTTTTATAAGTTAAACAGCCATATCTTTTTTTAAAGTAAATGTAGAAATAGGATTTTTTTAGGAATTCATGGGGCTGTAGATTTAAGTAAATGGTTTGATTTTCTACTTGATTTCTTCCAGCGTTCCTGAGATAATGGCTCTTGACAAATGGACAGGCAGACGGACGGGCAACAAAGTGATCTTATAAGGGTTCCTTTTTTCCTTAAAGGGTACTGAACCTTAAAAATATTGCAATACGTCCAAAAGTTCAGAAGTCTTGCGTGTTCAAACAGACAAATAGATAAAAAGAATAAAAAATAAATAAAAATGTAAATATTTTTTTTTATATTATAGAATCTATCTATGTAAATAAAAAAAATAGATGAAGATTACAGCCTGCGATTTCAGTTTCACTCACGTCAGTTAATAGAAGAGTAACAATACTAAGTTATCAGTTTAGTCCCCTTAGTTAGATAGATAGATAGATCCAGCGAGACCGATGTGCCAAGCAAACCGCTTTTCAATTTACATTTTCATCTTGCATTCCTTTGCTAATCCAACACGTTTCACAAGTGGTTATTAGAATAGTAAGGAAAGTACTATATTTATATGTTAAAAGATGTAATCTAATTGTCAATATGGCGACAGAATCTTCGAATACTGGGTTTATTATAATTGATATCGTATTTGAATTTTATGCATTAAAATCATACTAATGTTGTAAAGGTGAATGTATGTTTGTTTGTTACGAAAGCGTAAGGAACAAACTTACATTTATATTTGAGTAGATTGTCGTCTTTCACGCCACGCCACGATTATCATGAAACTCTGTATAGATATTGTTAGAGGTATTAGAAAAGATGTAGGATATATTATAATAAAAAATATATATTCAAAAAATATGCTTCGGCTATAATATAAAAATAAATTAAAGCAAGTATATCAGTAATAAATAAATATGGAATTCAACACAGCACTAGG
The DNA here is from genome assembly GCA_018249775.1 of Heliconius hecalesia formosus. Lineage (NCBI taxonomy): Eukaryota > Metazoa > Arthropoda > Insecta > Lepidoptera > Nymphalidae > Heliconius > Heliconius hecalesia. Next base: position 24,874 of record DWMY01000351.1, read on the forward strand.
TCCTATCCGGCACTTCACAAAATATATAATGCAATAATTAAAATATTAATCTGAATTATAAATTCTAATAAAAAAAAACCGACTTCGACCGGATCTCATAATTAGAACCGAACCAAACTCTTATCAAACTACCCTTGAAGCGTCCTTTCCAATAAAAAAAGTAATCGAAAACGGTCGTGATATTGAGTTATTTGAACATTATACGCATACATACTAAAAGCAAACTAAAGACTAATGCGATTTCCTCATGAGCAACATAGTCAGAAATGGACCAAAATGAGGAATGATTCAAAAAGAGACGACACGGGAAGCACCAGCTTTCAAACAATAAAAGAATCATCAAAATCGGTTCACTCAATCAAAAGTTCAGTCAGCAAAAATACAGTCGAATTGATAACCACCTCCTTCGTTCGGTTAAAAACAATCAATTATAAGAGCTTATTAAAGTGCATCCTTACACATTGTTGTGTAAGGATGCATGTATTTGCGTCAGTGGGCCTATATAACCGCATCATTCTATCGTCGATACGGTGGCCTTAATGCACCTTAACCCTATTTCAACTAGGCCAGGCTATGTTTATATATGTTTGAAATATTTTAAGATATACTTCTTTGTGGCACCTTGCATATTCCGGTGGCAAATCACAGTGACATTTACTACACCTGAATTGAAACTTTTAATATATTTTTTATAAAATCTTTTTATGAATTTATTGCACCAAAAAAACTCAACAACGTATTATGTACATAGTATAAATCAATGCTATATATTTACGATATATTAAAGTAATAATGCAAATATATTTTCAATAGGTCTTATTGAGATAAAAAATATAAAAAAAATTAACATTCAAGTTGAATACGATTTATTGTGAGATCCACCTGTTTTATTAAAATAAGAGTATCACATAAAAAATACTATTTGGCAGCGAATGGTTTGCTTTCAGCGGATCAGTGATTATATAAGATATATTATCAGGTGCTGATTGATCGCGCGGCACTTTCTAATGACTATCACAAAAACATTCTCTTATTTCCGTGCAGTCATTATTCAACTGCATTTTTAATTTACGTTTTAAAATGTATTGGTTGTTGTAAAAAGCTTTTATTAGTTTTAACACAAAACTCCGACTCTATGACAAGAGACTTACTACAACCAACTTTACCTAATCGTTAATTTACTACATATCTAAATTGCATGTGTATGGGCCTAGGAATAGGGGGAGTGGGTGGGGGGTTTATCCGGGCCTACCCCAGAATAGTCCGGTGCCAACTCCAGAAATTTAAGTAACAAAAACTTACCCTCTACCTAAACCTACCCTCAAAAATATATCTCAAGATAAGTTCAATATTAAACTGCGAACTAAATACAATGAAAGCAAAAGTGAACTTGACGTGAGCTACCTCATATAAAGCATTTTGCTACAAAATAAGACAGTATTTTTGCTGTCATATTTTTTTACGTAAAAGACAACACAGCACAAGTACTGATTGTACAGGCTGCTTGATTATTGTAATAGCAATTCCAAAACATGATTGCGTCAATCAATATTGTATTTAGAACTATTTTTATTTAAAAATAGTTCGAAGCTGTACGCATTTTGTAAATGACGAATTTTATTTAATATATGCCTGTTTTTATTGGAAAAGATAAAAAATATATTGACAAATAAAAGGTTGTATTGAATCTTTATAGTGGTTGGTGTATCTACAACAATTACTAACGCGCGTGTTTGTGACATGTCGAGACAATGATGTGAGCCTTGCATCATATAAATTTATAGTTTATAAAGTTCATTTTCAAATATTGAGCATAATATATAATTTTGAGGCCAGTCGTGGCGCAGCGGCATAAAGTGTGACTATAAAACCGACTGGTTGAGGGTTCGATCCCCACTCGAGGAGATGAAATATTTACTTAAATTTATATTTCCATTTCGTCGCTCTGGTGTCGAGGCAAAGCGCGGCGTTGAGTTCTGCCACTCAACACGCAATGCCTCCAGAATTCGTCAGAAAGTGGGGAACGGAGTGTCTTACTAGGTTCCCTCTGCCTACCCTGCAGTGTGCGGGATACAGCGTGAAGCTGAAAAATATATAAATACATGTTTTTAGGAAAGTATATATTTTTGCTTCGAATATACAACATTTTAATAACTTATATGTATGTGTAGTAACAATAGTATGATTTTAATCTACTTGATCATGATTACCACTTATATATAATCTTAATCTTTAAAAACATACCAATTTTTTATTTTTAAATATATAGATATATATTTTTTTTTAATTTGAAAAGTGACTTAAGCAAGAGTGTTATGAGTTATGCAGCTGTTTGAATATTATCAGCTCTATTCTAGTTAATAGAACGATTGAGCAACTTCATTTTATAATTATCATCAACTCATACATACCTACTACCTACCTAGGTAACTTTGACACGATAGTGATGGGACCTGAAGGTTTCCAAACTTACAGCAGAGGTATCGTGTTTGGGCTCATTGGAATAGAAATTCCAGAATCCTTTACTTGTTAACTTCCGGGTTAAAGACGTGTCGATTGACTAGAATTTACTTCATCCATGCCACGCATAGTAAAGTAAGTACATAGACATGTAGGAGTAAATTTCCATAAATCATCTAGATATCGAGAAAGTTTCACTAAAAGACTAGTTCTATATCAAATAAAAATAGAAAATCTCACTAACGTATTAATTCATTTTAGATATTTGTTTATCTAATGTTAGAACATCGTGGTGCAGAGGGTGCACAAGGGTGTGACTGTAACGCGATTGTTGTGGGTTCAATCCTCACTCTGGGGAATGTGTGAATATTTATTAATATTTTCATTTCTTCGCTTCAACTCTTGGCACCAAGGCATAAGGCCGGCGTTGAGTTCCGCCACTTAACATGTAACACCTCAAAAAATTCGGCGGGAAGTTGGGAACGTAGTGTTTTAATACTGCTATATGCGTGATACAGCTTGAAACTGATTTTTAAATAAACATTAAGTATCATGTGTTAAAAACATTCAAATATATATCCTCAACACTCATTCAAAACAATCATTTACGACAAGTGCTAAACGGAATAAGTACTGTTCATTGTCTGTCTCGCACGAAGTGGGAGGGACACGTGTGACGGAATAAAATTATAACAAGCACAAATAAATTATTTATAATCTGTTAGAAATCGGAAGTGGTTAACATTTTTAAAAAAACACGTTAAAACACATATCGTCTATATGATTCTAAACTATTTTGAAAGAGATACTATGTAATTGCAATAAGTGATATGTATCACCTACTAACAATACTTCACACTAGTTTCCTTCCAATAGGGGCCGTCACT
>DWMY01000352.1:0-28159 GCA_018249775.1 Heliconius hecalesia formosus
TCTATATATATAAAAGGACTTGTGCTGACTGACTGAGGTAAGACGCACGCAGAGCCGTAACCGCTGATGGTAGAAACGTGAAATTTGGGCAGATGTTTATTTTCATATTCTGGACATCCACTAAGAAAAGAATTTGAAAAATTTTAACCCTAAAGGGATGAAATAGGGGTTGAAAGTTTGTATGGAAAACTCTTTAAATTGCCACCGATTTTTATAAAAAAATTAATTCAGACTGTTAAAAATATTTTATTGAACACGTGTTTCGTGGTTTTTTTTAGAATTCACTCCTAATAAGCGGGCGAAGCCGCGCGCGCCCTCTAGTATAAATATAAAATGTTATACTTATTGACATTTAAAAACCGAATAAAAATGTTACGTGGTACGATTCGAAATACCACTTTATAGTATACTTATGAAGTGAACTCGTTATGAATAAATCATAAAATATAGTATTAGTTAAATCACACGATAATAAGTCGAATATGGTAATAATAACTTTTTTAACATATAAACATACTCCTTTTTCCAATTCTTCGCTATTTGGAGATAGACGATACGTTTGTTTAACTAAATCGACAAAATAGTAAAGTTTATTCATGTTTAGTTCTTGATGCATCTATAATGTAATATTTAATCAAAACATTCATTAATAAAATCTATAAAGCTAAAATCAATAACAAACATTTGCGGAATCGTATTACGAAATATAAATATGAATAGAAATTATTATGAATCTCCAAAGAAACCTCGTTACTAAGCGGAACGAGGCAGTTTATTTAATACGGGCCGTTTTGTGGTTAATTAATATAGGTCGATCGGTTTTTAATTAAAACGTTGAAAACTCAAACAGCTGGCGATGCGTGAACATAGTTGTAGGCTAGTTGTATAATGTATTCTTGTTTTTATGTTGTTTTGTTTGTTGAGTTGGTTTTCATATGAGATTTGAAGTTTTATTCAAAAAGTATAAAATATTAATTTCTTTTTCAATATTTGCAATAATTAATAATATTCGCGGTCGACGCTGTCATCAGGTGACGTTTTGTAATAGTGTATTTTTGTTCAGGGATATATGTTTTTATACATATATGATACAGCGTGAAGCTATCACTTAGCAGAGTAGGAAGTGGAAACCTGGTGTTGAACGCTCCGTTCCCGTTGAGGTGACGGCGCTCAGCGCCGCTATGTAATCATTTTATATTCAAGTTTCTTTTCTACCTAAATTTTCGACCCATCGCATCCATGAGCTCTGTAATCGAAGTTATTATTAGATACATTTCAACTATTATATTAATGTTACACCAAACACGTTAACTTATTTAAAACTCAATATACACTGTACTCCTTAAATTTTAGAAAATTGACAAAATCCATCAATTTCAAAAGCAAATAGCTGTTATAATGTAGTTAGCTAGTGATATCAACGACGATATACTTCGTCCCTGCACTCGCGCGTAACTTAGTTACGTTGTGTTGTCGCGGTGATTGGGGCCGCAACGCCTTCCAATGGGATTAGCAGCCAGATGAATCTCAAACTAAGCGGGCGGCTGCAATCTACGGGACATATTGAGTACTTGTACTTTGTTACTTTAAAGTGGTATTTACTCACTTTGGACAAAATTTCAAAGTTATCACTTCGTTGGCAAAAAAGTTTAAATTGATTAAGTGTAGGCAAAGATTTGACAAGACATTTTTATGTTATGTTATTAGAAATGCTGAGAAAGAATAATTATAATGAGATTAAAGCACAATACGTTGCCGGTTCGATTCCTACTCAATAAAGTGAGATATTTAATATATTCATTCCTTCCCTTTGGTAAGCGGCAAAGCGCGACGTTAAGTTAACACTAGGTTCTCAGGATCCTTCTGCCTACCCTGATATGTGCGGGATACAGCGTGAACTTAAAAATAAATGTACGAGATAAGCATATATATTTTTACTAGAAATTACTAGCATAACTTTACAAAACAACGAAATTAGACCAAACAAACTAAAAAAGATACCGCATGTAAATTTAATTCTTTTACCGAACATTACTTCTACTGAAAACCATTACTCAGCGATATATAAAACCGTGTTCACATCTGACTTACAGCGCGCGCTGTTACAAAGCAATTGGAAATTGAAATCCATAGCGGCAATCAAACGAATTGACAGTATTTTATATGTAAATATTTAATATTTCATCAAGCTACTTTTAAATAAACAATGTCTTCGTGATTCGAATATGAAAGGTAGTCGGAAGTTAATTTGTATATACAAAGTGTTACTGAGCTCTCATTGTTTTATAATATTCCCTTTTGTAATTAATTAATAAGTAAAGATAGCGTTATAATTATCTTTTGTTTTAATTTGTATACAATTGGGATTGGGATTGGGAAATTATCTTTTTCTGTTTGTAATATTCATCTATAAGCTATTGTAATTATTTACTGTTTAACAATTTCAAATCTAGATGGTATTCTGTTGGTTTGTCTAAACTGATTTAAGTATGTCTTTAATTTGTAACGAAATGACTAGAAATTTCTTGCTATTTTTAGTTCTATGATTTCTTACTAATAATACTGTCTGTCTGTCTGTAAAAAACAACAGGTATTTTTCAAGTGGGTTCATAAAGATACTATACAATCAACTTTACACCTCTCCCACCTTAAGGTTGAAAAATCACAAACTTTTAACGTCAAATGCAAAGATTTTTTTTAACTTTCTCATTTGAAGCTATAAAAAATCCACTTTATGAAACATCGCGCCAGTCTACCGAATCAATTTGTACGCTAATACGATTTCAGATAATCATTGATATTTCAATTTAAGGATTATAGAATATTTATTAATATAATTTCGAATAATAAATTGCTGCCATAAAAGGTCAAATGGATTTAACTTACAGAACGTTTACTGCGTCAAATAAATTAGGAATATTAGCTTCACGCTTTATCCCGCACACAGCAGGGTAGGCAGAGGGAACCTAGTGTTAAGACACTCCGTTCCCCACTTTCTGCCGAATTCTGGAGGCATTGCGTGTTGAGTGGCAGAACTCAACGCCACGCTTAACCTCGACACCAGAGCGAAGAAATGGAAGGAATATTATCGATGTTAAATATGTCGGTGTTTGCATACAAATAGCTTACAATGGCACTCTGACGCTATATAATATGTTGTCATGTTACAAATTACTACCGTTATTTTTAATGATATATTAACGTTAGTGTCGCATTGAATTTAGCTGAAAGTTTTGTTTTTAGGGTTCTGTGACTAAAAAGATGAAAACAGAACACTTACAGGATTACTTTTTTGTCCGTATGTCCAGACCATTTCTCTCGAGATAGCGTAGAGGTATCACAATGAAATTAATATGAAATCAAATTAAATTAAATCAGCTTCACACTGAACCCCGCACGCAGCAGTTTAGGCAGACTGAACCTAGTCTCGAGACACTCCGTTTTCCACTTTCTGCCGAATTCTGAAATCATTGCGTGTTGAGTGGCAGAACTACCAGAGCAAACAAATGGAAATATACATTTATTTAAGTAAACATTTCATTTCTTCGAGTGGGGATCGAACCCACCACCAGTCACTTTTACAGTCACACTTTGTGGCCCTGCTCCACTTTGGCCTCAAAATTAATATGAGATGTTCAAAATTACGATCCATTAGAGAATGAAAAAAATCGAGCTTCTAAGTCAATGAAACGAAACGGGCAATAATATCGATCGATGCTGCATTATTGTACCTACAGTTATGAAATTTGGCACGAAGTGAGATCTTACAATAAACAAAGTAAAAAATCCGAAAACTGAAAATAATTAGCATTTCGTAAAAAAAATACAAATTTATATTTCATACCAAATAAGTTCGTATGCCCGCAAAATTTAATTTGTGAACTATTTGATCTACAATCCTGAAACTGTTACTGATGCCAGAATTCGGCGGAAAGTAGGAAGCGGAGTGAGCGTGCGGGAGTGCTACTGCGTGAAGTAATTAGGATATTCATATATAATAAAAAAAAGCAATAATAAACTCGTCCTATTTAATATATTCGAACAATATGACGAGTGAATTGAGATTTATTCTTCTCACGTCCAATTTCAATGATCGATGACAATTTTATACTATTAGTATACGAGTATAAAATAGTACTCAATAATTTTTCAAATTCACGCTTTATCCGGCATGATGGCGGCGACTGGTCTCAATTTTTTCTATTACTTTTAAATATATAGATATCACATATAGATGTGATATTTATATATTTAAAAGTAATAGAAAAAACGTGGCGCAGGGGCACAAAGTGTGACTGTAAAGCCGACTAATACCTGTCGTGTTTACAGACACACGCTTGTTCTTCATCTTAAATGTTTTTGGCCGTTCCAGTAATATATATTTTTTTTTATTTTATTAATACAGTGTAAATGTTGATATATTTGTTTTAAGTCGTTTTTAGGATGGCGAAAATCATAACCGCGTCTATAGAAAGTTAATATAAATTAATATGCTTAAAAATATAAAAATTTATGCCGTTGGGAATTGAACTTAATATCATCGCGTTCACAATCAAATCATTTTCAATTTTTCCAAATTTTCGTATACGCTAAATTATTTAAAACAATTTAAAAGGCTTGGTCTTGTTGAAAGATGCTACTATAGTAAATTATATTTATGCTCAATTTATTCAAATTAAGTAATTCTACTTATGTAAATGTATATATTTAACTAATTTGGAAAATTATCATCAAGAGCAAGTCGCCCCTAGAAAAGAATTCACATTCTTCAACTTTGAAAAATCAAACCGAACTCACTTTAACCAGCCAAAGGTAATTTAATACAAAAATCCATACCTTACCTCATATGTTATGACTGCCCAGCTTCACGTACCCTATCTTCTCGCGTGACTAAACAAATTTTTGAAAGCTTGTACTTAAATTTACATATTCAGTAAATTATATATATTATATTTTTCGTTACATATAATTTACTCGCGAGCACATAGCATCTTCTTTCATCTGACGGGATAAGCCCGCGCCTACTCAGGGGCGCCCAACCGCGATGTTAAGCGTTCCCCATTTTTCTGTAGTTGGAGGAAAATTGCCCCCGTATTTCCTACATGTCTTTAAGTCGGAGACAACGAGATTATCCGCGGGGAAATAAAACGAGGACATGAGCATCATCAATCTTCGGCCTTGTTATCCAGAGGTGGAACTAATAAAATATATATTTATTGAATAGTGTCTATTCAATATCGTGTTAATGTCATTTGATGTGATATAGTTTCTAGGGTTTTGTAATTTAGTAATGTCAAATGATTTTGTTAATATAATTTACTGTAAATATTTTTTAGGCGATGAGAAGCAAATTTGTGTAAAAATTAAAAAGTGAAAAATTTTAATGTACTTTATAGAAAAAAAGAACATTATAAACTTATATTTGTACTTAGCTTCGATCGTATACTCGAATTTTGTTGCATTTCCCGTTGCCTATTCCTGAAACTGATATGGAAGCTTCTGTAGGAGTCCGACTTGCACTTAACCGGTCTTTGATATTCTGTATATTATTTTTATTTTATGAAGAAATTCGTTTGTAACATAAAGTAAGTAAAATTTGTTAGGAAACTTAGATAGACTCGACTCGTCTGTCTTAAATAATAATTATCGCAATAAATGTGACAATAAAACACATTTATATCTATTTAAGCTAATTGAGGTTGAAACGATAATTTGAACATGAGCAGTGTAATTCATCTCAATAACGCCAATTTAATAGAAGTAGAAAAGCAATAAAAGCAATTAAAGAGGCATAAGTAAAAGTTGGCCGCAGTCCGCAGCCGTCGCCTGCAAACTTGTACCAATTATAAGTAAGGTGTCTACGATTACCGTTTTATGGGAAATAATGTATTGTTTTTAATTTTATGTAGCTAAATAACAAATATTAATAATATTAATTCTGTAAAAACAATTTGAACAAAGAATACTAATTCTATCTTACATCTTCCTAAACTTATATTATTCTCATTTACAATCGGATCAATTATCATTTATCTATTGTCTATTGCAGCGATTATATCGAACATTAAACACTCAATGCCTCTAGAATTCGGCGGAAAGTAAAGAACGGAACGGTTTTAACACTAAGTTCTCAGGTTCCTTCTGCCATGCCATGTCCTACCATGATAAGTGAGAGTAAAGCTAAAAAAATATAGTTTTTTACCCATCTGAAAAAACGTAGGTTTATTACAAGATATAAAATTTTAAAATATAATTACAAACAAGATTTTTCACAAATCACAGTTTATTTTATAAATCTTATTGAATGAATCATTCATATTTTTATATTTATAATATTTGTATCTAATATTAAACTAAATGATCAACTTTTGTAGAGTCAATTTACTAAAGTGATTTATACCAACATTTATTTCAATTTTATTATTGTAGATTATTTTCAGTGATTTCAAATGTATTTCTTTGCAGAACTTGAATTTCCATTAAATATCGAATTAGATTAACAGTAATCTTAGAGAGGGAAAAGACTAAGCTTCTTAAAGCGAATGTCGAGCGCATTGTACCCATCGTCTAATCAAAGACGAAGTTAAAGTGAAACTAAGGACAGTCTGGCTTACACCAACAGCGGGGTCACTCTGTTAATAGCAAAAGTACTCTACTAAGAGGCCTATACAACGTTATCTGGCGCGGCCCAACGTCGCTGACTTACGTTTAACTGTGGAAGTTTTATAATGCCGACCTCAGTTACAATATTGTAATAGGGATGTGACTTTATTTTATATATATTGTTATTGTAATTGAATTTAATTTAAAAATAGTTTATTTAGAAAACGTATAAAATATTATATTAATTTATTAAGTGATTGATCGGGAGAACAGAAAATAGAGTTTCAGTAAAATTACAGCTTTGACCGACAAAAAATAAACAAATACTTAAAACATACGTATATACTCGTACTGACAGCAAATCAGTAATATCAATATTAGTTTCAGCAAGTATTTTCTACATATTATTTGATGATTTGTTTTACTACTAAAGCTGTTCAAAACCCTAGTGAGCCTACAGTTACGACCGTGAAAACAGAATAAAAAATCTAAGGTATTCTATTCTAACATATAAGTTGAAGCGGCCAAAGTTGTCGTAAAATTAAAAATGAAACGAAGTAAACTATTTGTACATATATCGTCGAACAATTCAATTTACTTTTATAGCAGGAGATCCCTCTTGCGGATCGGCGCGGCGCTCTGTCGGAAACTAATCATCGCACCTCCCTCGCGATTCGTTATCTCCTTTGAAGATTGCCTTTAAATCTCAACACTATTTTGTGACATATGAAAATATAAATTATTTTATAATTTAAGATTATTATTAAGTGGTTTCAAAACAATAACTAATATACACATTTGAGACATAGAAATATATTTTCATTTCTAAATGTATTTTAATAACAAAAAAAATACAAAAAAATAATAATTATTAAGTCGTAACCTATGTATAATTAATACTTATTTAACTTTAACATTTAACGCCTAATAAATAACACTTGTGTACTCTATATACATATATACATACTAGAGGGCGCGCGCGGCTTCGCCCGCTTATTTGCACCCTTAGGGGTGAATTCTAAAAAAAAACACGAAACATGTGTTCAATAAAATATTTTTAACAGTCTGATTTAATTTTTTTATAAAAATCGGTGGCGATTTAAAGATTTTTCCACATAAACTTTTAACCCCTTATTTGAACCCTTAGGGGGTGAATTCTACAAAACCATGAAACACGTGTTCAATGAAATATTTTTAAGAGTCTGAATTTCAAATTTTATTAAAATCGGTTTTAAAAAAAAATCCATACAAACTTTCAATCCCTATTTCATCCCTTTAGGGTTCGAATTTTTTAAAATCCCTTAATGGATGTCCAGATTACGAAGATAAACATCTGTCCAAGTTTCACGTTTCTACGCACAGCGGTTACGGCTGTGCGTGCGTCTTATCTCAGTCAGTCAGGTACATGTTCTTTTATATATATAGATAACATAAAAAACAAGACACTCACTTTCCATCGATTTCTTCGAGAGAATTCGTGTTGATTGGAACAACTCAACTCTAAGCTTTTTTTCAGTGCTAGAGCGAAGTAATTAAAATATTCATAAATAATAATAATTTCTCCCGAGTGGGGATCGAACTCACAACTGTCGTGTTACAGTTATATGTTTGTGCCTTGCGCCATGATAGCCACAGTAAATTAATACTGTTTATAAACTTGCATGCTCCATCAGGCGGCATTCTGTTTTTTTTTTTCAGCTTTACGCTCGATACCGCACACAGCAGACTAGAGGGAACCTATAGGGCGGAGATGAGATGAGAGAGATAAAGATGAAAGTTTCATTTAAACGTACAAAACAGAGAGAAGATTTACTATAATCTACTTCTCTTCCCAACGAAATAAAATAATTAAGAAAAAAAATATTCTTATAATACAAAATATAAGAAAAGTTAAATACTCTATTAATGTCTAGGTCACTCAGCTTATACAAATTTAGGTCATCAATTCAATAGAACTAAAGCCACTCATTGATTTCCCTTATCATTGTAAGTTAAAATCAGTTGTATTTTGGATAAATGCTGATTTAAACTAAGAAGTCTAACAGAAAGGCAACATTTTCTAACGTGACGCAGTTACGTAATTCCTTACCACATTCTTTTCTTATTAAATAATAATTTTATATATATATTTTAAAAAGGGATTTTTTTTAACAAAATACTTTTTGTGATATTATTTAAACTTGCCTACATTAAAAAACTTGAATAATCTTGATGATATATAATATGTAGTTATAAAAAGCTATCTTTATGTTTATTATAATATTTTACAGTATTATACAAGTACTACAAAGTTGTGGCACTTTGGAATATTTTTAGAAGCTTTATATCGAATTGATTTTTTTTTAATCATTAAAGTTAATCTTCCCTGCATGACCTGCATTGGATTCTATATTATTATTCATATTATACTTGCATTTGCAACCTTATGTCTTTCAGATAAGGTGTAATTCCGTTTTCTGTAAAAGCTTGTGTCGGAGATATCAGTAGCGCGTCCTCGCATCGTTGGTCGCCGGCCGTGTATCAACGTGTTCTGTTTTTACTGTCATTTCAATTAAAATCTCCGATTTAAAACTTTGTTTCATTTTATATTTTCAATAGTTGTTGCAATGTTAAATGTTGTATAAGCGAATTAATAAAAGATTTTCAGTTTCACGCTGTACCCCGTACGAGAGAGACAGAGGAGGAGGAGACGCAGAGTAGACAGAGGAAGCCTAGTGTTAAGACACACGGCTCACCATTTTCCTTTGAATTCTGGAGGCATTGCGTGTGGCGGAACTCTACGTCGCGTTTTGCCCCGAGACCGGAATGAAGAAATGAAAATATTTGGTAAATATTTAATTTCCTCGAATGGGAATCGAACTCACAACCTGTCGCTTTTACAGTCACATGCTTGTACCTCTGTGCCACGTGCCACGTGCCACGTGCCACGTGCCTATATACAACAGCGTGTACGTAAATAAGCAACCAACAAGTATGCTGAAATAATTTCAATGTTCTGTATTTTTATTATTTAATTGTTTTAACGTAAATGTACCAAATGACAAATTGTAAATGACAAATTGTAAATGTACCAAATATAGATCAATTGTTTCGTATTAACTAGGTAAAACTTAAATCTTAAAAAGTAAACAACTACAAAACTGCAAATTTAATTAAATTTTTTAAGATTTAAATTACTGCAAATTTAAATCTTAAAAAGTAAACAACTACTACACGAATACATCATTTAAACCAATTTCTAGAAGTACCTATATTTTTCTCTAAACCACTTCTAGAAAAGGTAAATTATACTGAGTTACAAATTCTCCTTTGCTACAATATTCAGAAATTACGATGACAAAGTTTAAATTGTAATAATATTATCCGAAGTGAGAGAAGAAAAATAACTTTAGCAGCTGACTTCAAACTTGGTTACCTAGATAGATGGCTGTAAAGGATTTCTGAGCTGGAGATATTATAAGCTCGACAAACTATTGAATTGTTCTAAAACTGTGTCGTACTTCTATTTTCTTTGAAATTTAAATATTACAACTGAGATGAAACTACTAAACTTACAAAGTTGAAATTTTTCTTGTAGGTAAGCTAGGGAGTGTAGGGCAGTACTTACGTACTAAGGGACGTTTTTATTTTACGCCTCAAGTCAAAAAAAAGTTGCGAGCAATACTTAGTCTTTTTATATAAATATTACGGTGAATTACGCTATTTTCAACACGCAATGCCTTCAGAATCCGACAGAAAGACCAGAGGAGCTACAGGTGCGTTGCCTGCCTGTAAGGTGGATTAGGCACCGGAGCCCGGCATTACCTGATGCGAAACGCAGTAGCATAAAGCTACTACTTTACGCCGGTTTTAAATGCCGGGGGTGGTAATGATCCGGTCGAGTCTGTCCATGCGAGTTGCCATTGCTGGCGACGTGACTCTACCACACGTACTTTAGTCGCCTCTTACGACACCACCAGTACCAGGATGATCCTATTCTAGGCTGGGACCACACGGCACAACCACTGCTTACCCTGCTGTATGCGGGATAAAGCGAGAAGCTGATTTAATTTTTTTTTTAATCCTCTTAGCTGTTGGTAACACAAAAAGTTGTTCCCCTGTTTTACAATAAACAGAGAAGATACGGAAAATTATTTAATAACTTTTTAGCTAAGCGCAAAATTTACTGCACTCTGCGTAAAATTTGTGAACAATGTCGACTGGATTATATATATATACATTGTAACTCTGTATTTGCGCCTGCCGTACAAATAACTCGAGAGAGCGGAAATTTGACTTTGAAACTGAATTGTGATTATTATATTATACTTTTGTAAGTCTGTCACCTGTGTGTACCGGCGTATATGGTATTTTATATATACAAGTATGTATAGTAAAGGGATCTATTTTTCATTGCTTGAATGATTACTTTATTTTGCAGGTAACTTGCTAGGTCGTCGGTTCGAGTTCCAGATCGGAAAATGTTTTTGATCTCATTAAAAGCCATATTTTATAACTGTCGACATCCGCTTTGAGTACTCCATATATTCAGGTACACTCGTATTATGTTATAATCTAGCTACTATTGCTAATATCAGTCGCTATCTCTGTAATACGATAGAAATATATAATTAAGCATTTTTAGAAAACTATATTCGATTTACATATATATGACATTATTTAAATTTTATTAGGCCAATCGTGGCGCAGGATCACAAGCCTGCGACTGTAAGCAGGGCAGGTTATGCACTCAACGTGCAATGCCTCCAGAATTCGTCGGTAGAGAATGGAAGTGTCCTAACGGGAACGGAGTGTCTAATTACAAGGTTCTCAGGTTACCTCTACCTATGCTGCTATACCTGTGTAGAGGTAAAAAAAACATTTAAATGTGAGTTTATATATGTGTGTGTGCTTAACATAGCCAACATATTTATGTCTATGACTATGCAAAAAGCTTTTAATAAAATTCGTACTCTAAAGTTTACACCGTAATATATTACGTAGGTTATTTCCAACGTAGTGCTTAATTTTATTTATTTTAATACAGAATATATATCGGCACCTGCGATAATAAAACCATAATATGTAAATGGCATTGTTTCATAATGTTTTTCCGATAAGCCCACCGATACTAAAGTGATTTCATTGCTGTTTTACGAATATACAATAATGTTGATCTAATTAAGAAGAATAACATTTTTACTGAATTGTTTATGTAATTATATTGAGAAAATCATTTCATGTCAATTATTATCGATTTTTATATTATTATGTCTATAAATTATTTAATATTCATTTGGCTTAATTTTTGTTCTGCATTAACTCAGGCTAAGGGAACTTAATATCAAGATCCTACTTTATCTCTTTTTATAAGAATTCAAAAGCATGCGTGTTGATAGGTAAATTCTTGTATTACGACAACTTGGAAATATTAGAATCAAAGTTTTTACAGTTAGACAGTCTACAACTGCTTTACGATAGTTAAATATTAAGATATTTTCAGATTTTTTTTAAACAAGATTTAAAGTTTTAATTTTTGTGGCATAACAGCAGAAAAAAAGCGAGTGCCCATACTGAGACAGATACTCCGTTCTACGTTTTCCGCGTGAATTCTGAATATTCCATGTTGTGTAGTAAAACTTATACTGCGCTATTTCTTACCTAATTTGTAAAATGAAAATGAATTAAATACAATCAATAAGCTATAGTGAACGGTAAGATAGGCAGGGGGAGACCTCGGTTAACCTGAGAACACAGCATCGATGATACTGGAGAAAAATTATGTAAAAAGCATGAGTACCTCCCGGACGACATAAATAAGAGTTTGATGACAGTGGGTGGTAAGAGTTAGAACTAGAGTCTCTCTGGCTACCTACAATCATTTCCACGAATGCAGACCAAACTTGCAACCCTCACATAAACAGCTAGCGCTGTTCCGGCGTGTTGAAATGTAGTTCACCTAAAGGTAACAGACGAAGATGGGAATGTGAGTATATATTGTAATAAACAGTTCTACTTGATATAACATGTAGATGTAGGTATACATAAAGTGCAGGCGTGTTGACACTCTCATATACTACGCGTTATCAGCGCTCATTAGCATAGCGTGTTGATTTCCTATCGTGCTCGGATAAATATACGGGTATTCTGATAATATGGATTATTTGACTGTAAATGTGAAGGTTGTGGGTTTGATTTCCACTCGGATGGATATAATATTATTATTATTCATAAATATTTTTATATCTTCTATCTGGTGTCGAGCTGGTGTCAAAGCGCGGCGTTCAATTTCACCACGATCATCATTGTGTCATTTTAATTTAGTTATATCATAAATATTCCGGTAAAAAATAGGAACTGTGCATGACTCGTAAGTACTGAAAATACTTTCAAGAAAAGATTAAAATTAATACACATTTCTACAAAGTTGGCTATTTCTGTCAAATAAAACTTTCGAATTTGATTCTTGTATGGGTTTATATTTTACACTGTGTATAGCTGTTTGTGATCTACGGCGAAGTATAAAAATACATTGTAAAATAACACTTCGTACGGCACACTTCATACAAGGTAAAATGTATGTTATATATTTAACAAAAAAATATAATATTATTAAATACATTTAATTTTGATTTACAAAAATAAATAATAATTGGCATCAAATAGAACCTGTAACTACCACAAAAAGCAAAATGGATAGTAATCTATCGCACTACCACGGATCCACTAGTCCGTAGTCTGCACTCTGTTCTATTATATTGACCACATAAAGTGCAGGCGTGTTAATGTTATCTCGTAAATGACACATTATCGTCGTTCAGTGCCGCGATACGTGTTCATCTCGCGCGGACACTCGATACTGATAAATAAAGTGGGCTTCAATTTATGTATATTAGTTAATGGAGGCAAAAATAGTTAATATTACAGAGGCCACTCGTGGCGCAGAGATAGGAGCGTGTGACTGTAAGCGCGACTGGTAGTGGAATCGATTCCCACTCAAAGTAAAGAACATTGCGTGTTGAGTGGTTGATCTCAACGCCGCGCTTTGCTTCGTTACCAGGACGAGGAAATGAATATATTAAATATGTCGTTCCACCGAGTGGAAATCGAACCGCACACCCACAATTTTAATTTTATTTTCATTGCAAAACCAAAATTCACCTTTTTATATCCAATATATAAACTTACTATATTAATTATTTTATAGTAAAGCCATTTGACATAAACATACATATATATATTTTGCAATACAAACATGGAACATCCCTTTGGTCTAACGTATACATAGCTATTCTATGTCCCTATAGAATTGATTACGATATTACATTTCAGGAAATCGCACATCATCATGCACGAATCTACATAGTCCGCCTAGTAAGTAGTAGTAAAGTAAAATGTGAAACTACAAAATATATATTAGTTTAAAAATATAAATAACTATTAGGCGGTCGTGGCGCAGAGGCACAAATGTGTGACTGTAAGTCGTCGGTTGAGAGTTCAATTCCTACTAGGTGTAATGAATTATTATTTATTAATAAATTCCAGTAAAAAAAATCGAGGCGAGTCGTGGCGCCGGGGCACAAAGTGTGACTGTGAAATCGACTGGTTGTGGGTTCGATCCCCACTCGAGGAAAAGAAATATAAATTTACATTTATATTTTCATTTTTTCGCTCTGGTCGAGGCAAATCGCGACGTTAAGAGAGTAGAGTTCTGCTACTCAGCACGCAATGCCTCTAGAACTCAGAAAGTGCGGAACGGAGTGTCTTAACAGTAAATTCCCTCTGCCTATCCTGCTATATGTGGGATTCAGCATGAAGCTGGAAAAAAGTATCTATGATATATATCTTATTTAGGAGAAATTCGGTGTGTGGAGGAGTAAGGAGGCATAAAAGGTAATAATTTGATTTGATCAATATAATATTATAATTTTATAACTTTATGCCTATATATTGATTAAATTTAATAACATGATCCGAGGCCTAGCGAGACTGCGTGTGGGTTGCATCTATTTATAGAGAATTAAGCGCCATGATTTCCCACTCGACGTGTTATATTATGAAAGCTTCGAAGTGTCTTTACACTAAGTTTTCTTTTAAAAGCAAGATGATAATCATAATATCATTGTTATATCAAAAAACGAATAATTGTACTGTTCTAGTTCTAGACCACATTGCCACTTTACATAATGCGTCTATAATAATAAAAAAACAGAGTGTCTCAACCTAAAGTTACTCTACTATGTAAAAAAGCAAAAAAAAAACAGAAAATAAGTTGACAGACCGTTTGACTAAATGTATAAAAAATCGAAGGGAGAGTTTAATAGTGATTCTATTCCAATTTTATGGTTCGACGTATTACGTTGGACCAATAAATAACCAGTGGTGGCTACGCAGTAGTGTATCGACACACACACACACACACACACACACGTGCTGCACGTTGTTTATGCAAAGCTTACTAAATTGTTGAACACATTTTATTTGTTTTACACTTTTTAATAATACTTTTAAAAGTTGAGAAAGATTTTTTTAATATTTAAAATATTTAAAAAATGCAGTAATAAAATATGTGTATAATTGCTTATAATTTTATATGTAATTTTACTTTTTTAGTTTCATAATTAACAGGTATATACGTATTAGTAATAAGTTAGTAACTTGTAAAATTTTATAAATCCTGTAAGTTAAAAATTGTCAAGTGAAACTCACAGTTTCAATTTATCCGGAGTGAACAAAAAGAATTGTCCATTCTTCCGTCGGTTAGTAGTAGTCGAGAGTGACTCATTAATTGTAATATCAATATTGACTTAACAGTTATCGTGGCTCTTACTCTTATTTCACATTTATGTTATTGATGGGATGAAATATACAATACTTTTACAAAGACAATATATAGATAGTTATATTTACTTAAATAAACATTGAAGGCCGTCGTGGCGCTGTGGCACAAGGGTGGACTGTAATACTACCGTTGTGGGTTCGTGGTTCGTGTTTTGACTCGAGGAAATTAATTATTATTTCTTAATATTTTCATTTTATCATCATGGTGTCGAAACAAACCGCGGCGTTTAGTTCCGGTTCTCAGGACGCAATGCCTCCAGAATTCGGCGGGAAATGGGAAATGGCAAACGGAGTAGCTTAACACTGGATTTCCTCTGCCTATCCGCTGTATGCGGAATACGACGATAAAAAAATATTGTCTTCTTAAAAGTAAATCATATGTATCATACATTTAGTACTTATCTTGCTCTGAATAAAAGTTAAGGCCGTCGTGGCGCAGTGGTACAAACGAATGATTGTAAATGTCGGGGGGATTTTATTCTCACTTGGGGTGTGCTTTTGTAATAATATTTGGAGAAATATACGTTTATTTAAAGGCTACGTGAGATTTTGAGATTTGAATATACAGTATTAATTAGAGATAAAATTTTGTGATCTTATATGATTTTTAGTTATAAAATATACTGTAATAATTGGAATAAATTATTACAATTGTATATATAATATATATATTATATTTACCACATGATTTTTTTTTTAAATTATAGCGTGAGATGCGTGCTGTGCTGTGTCTGCTTCTGCGTCCCACAAATAGCAGTGTAGGCAGAGGAAACCTAATAACGTGAACATTTCTGTTCCCCATTTTCAGAGCGAGGATCTTCCTCTAATATTTCATTATCTGGAAATTGAACCTGTGATCTGACAAAGGCTGTGAGTTCTATGTTTTGTGCTCCTGCGCTAAGATTAGCCTCTATTAAGTGAATTGAAATTAAACCAGCTGCAATAACAATATTCCCTATTCATATATCTTATTCAATGAAAATACTTATTTTCATTTGAAAACATTGGAGATGTAGAACTAGAATTTTCACTATCTACACTCAAGAACAAATTGAAAGAGTGCAAACAGAAAGGATATTTTAAACAACCTACAACGAGGTATCTATTTTCTATATGGAACACCGTTTCCCGCATTTCTCCCTCATGTTCGATCAACTTCAATCGGTCCGTAAATTTGATATTGTTTGTAGTAGGTATAACAATAGTATTTGTGGAAAGTTTACTCTTACATATTATATGAGTATAGAAGTAACAAGTTCTTTATATTATTTTTGTTCATTTTAATTAGTTATATTTATTTTGTTTGTTGTTTTTGTTGAAATCGATTTTCATTCGCTTGTTCATCTATATATTTATAATCATAAATTTTAAAATAAATATGATAGATATTAAAAGTTTTGTATTATTTAATCTATACACATATTTATATAAATAAAAAATAAAATCAGCTTCACGCTGTATCCCGCACACAGCAGGGTAGGCAGAGGGAACCTAGTGTTAAGACACCCGTTCCCCACTTTCTGCCGAATTCTGGAGGCATTGCTTGTTGAGTGGCAGAACTCAACGCCGGCTTAACTTCGACACCAGAGCGAAGAAATGAAAATATAAATTTAAGTAATTATTTCATCTCCTCGAGTGGAGATCGAACCCACAACCAGTCGGTTTTACAGTCACACCTCGTGCGGCTGCGCCACGACTGGCCATAAATAACTGGTCATATAAATAGAGTTGAATAATCCATCTGTGATCTCAGAATAACTCGAGTGTTACATATATGAATTTAATTACACGCTAATGTAATCATTTATACAATACTAAACAATGATTATTTTTTTTGTTTGTATTTCTGTTTGTCTTGGCTACGATCTAGAACAGCTGATTCCGTTTTTATAAGATTTTCACTGAAAGATAAAGGAGGTTGTGGAGCAACATAATTTTTTCTACGAATTTCCTCGGCATCGGGATATAAGCGAGAAAAACCACGTGCGCGCGTACATATCACTTCGTAATAGTTATTAAATAACTAATATATGTATGAAATAACTCCTAACAAATCAAAATGCGGTTTATTTAGTGTAGAACCGGATAAATCACCATTGATTAACCAATAATCAACAAATTTTCTCTAAATACACTTGAATAAAAATAAATAAATCTTAGTAAGTTCCAGCGGGCGGACTACTTTTTAAATATTTTTAAATTTAAATTAAATTAACTTGTAAAAAATATGAATAACTCAATAATACATGTCGTAATAATTTTAAATCAAAAGCTGCACTTCGCCAGCTTTGTTTGTATTGACACCACAGTGAGGCGCCTCTCTGAGATACAATCGCCTCTGTTCAATACAGGAGCGGAGCGGATTAGGTCACCTAAGTGTAGGATAAAATTATTATAATAAAATATTTCTTATTTGTTAAAACTAGTACCTACGGATTTCTAAGTGAATTTCCATTTATGTTTTTTTTTTTGTAGATTTTCTTTTTTTTAATTTTCTTTTTCTAGAATTACCAATCTATGCTTTGGTATTCCTATATTTCAATGATTTGTCGATTCGATTCAAACTAATTTTATTTCCGGTGACACTCCGTCGCTTTGACGGCGTAGAGTCCAAACGACGGAGTGTTTTAATACTAAGTTCCCTCTGCCTTCTCTACTGTGTGCGGGATAGAGCGTGAAGCTGAAAAAAAAAATCTATTCACTCGGCGATTATATAAAGGGTCATAATCAGAAAAAGTGTACATTTTGTCTCTTTTCTTGTCCCGCTACTATGAATGCGTTTTAAAAATACAATTTTATAGATAAAAAAAAAAAAACTCTGTATCATCTGATAATATAAAAACCCACAAAGTTACTATTGTATCGGATATTCAATTACAACCAGAAAATCAACGATATTATGATTTTAGTTTACCAGGACCTTCATCATTCCATATTATTGATCCTACCCACGATATATGTTTATTTAACAAAAATAGTAATTCCAGTGATAACGACTCAAATTTTGACATTTTTAAAGTATACTCAATTTAAACATTAACTTTGTGATCTCTAACTAGAAATATAAGTTTATTATGTTACAAACTAGCATTATTATATTGTTAATACTGTCACTTTGTTATATTTTCTTCTTACATTTATAATCTGTTAAATCAACGATTGAATCTTTAAATTTATAATTTGTTAAATAAATAAAAATAAAAAAACTTTTAATCATATAAATTCCTTATTTTAATAAGTTCTTTGATTTTCACGATTATTACACATTTTGAATGAAACTCCATATTCCTAGAATGATCCGCGAGGCTATTGAAATACAAAAACATCCTAATTTCAATAGAGAGGACGGCTGGAAGCTTTCTAACACCTGGGACCCACTCATAAAACCTTTGAAGTCTCCAACCCACCATAACAGAGATACAAGATACAGTTAGCTCATCCAGGGCAGGCCAGTCAATCCAGGGCAGTACGCGAGGAAATTAAGAAATCGTTGGCGGTAGTTTGATATAATAATTATGTCAACTGACAGACGAATGCCACCTCAGTCTACCCGTTACCAAGGACTACTGCAAAGTGTTCGAAACGTCGGGTTTCCAAAAATGTATAATACAAAATATAAGAGTTTCATTAAAAATTCCTTATTTTTTTATGAATAATGCCATCAGTTATGACATCAGTTTCGTAACAAACATTATCAGTATTGTTACTCATCAGTTACGTTACGAATGTATGAAATAAACTACAAATATAAAATAAAAGTTTTTTTTAAATATATAAGTTTTTTTTTCTACAAAACCCTAAACATACATAAAACATAATAACTTCCAAGTTAAATTAAAGAAAAATATCACATATATTTTCATTCATTAATTTTAAGCTCAAGAAGCTTCTCAAATAAACATTTCAAAAAGTTACTTTGACCAAAAATAAACTAGTTTTTATAATAAAGCTAAATTCACCAGTCTACTTGCGACGTCAACACTCAAGTAGTGTCTCTTTCGGTATTTTTAACTTTACAAGAGTACCCACAACAGGTCAGTATGAAGGAGGACGAGGTCCGACATATTAATTGTGTAAAAAGATCTTGTTTCCTCTTACTTGTATTGTTTTTCTTTGTTTTGTCTTCAAAACAAAGAAAAACACACACAACAAAAGAAATTCTTTTCACATTTTAATTAGGATTAACCTCGTAATTAATGGGTTTCAAGCTTTTTTATATTCATAAGTTAGGTAGGTAGTAGTACTGTGCTGTTGAATATATATTATGCGTTTATATTTTATATCTATAGATTATTTATATTTAAAATTTAGTAACGTCAGTTGTAAAATGAGAATGTAATTAAGTAGGTTCTTTATTTTTTATAGTATTTCTATATATATTCTTATCATTTTTAATTTAATAATTCATTTCAAACAAATTAAGAATATTTTACGATTGTATTGTGTAGCTAATAAATGAAAATATTAAATATTTCATTTTCTCTAGTGGGAATCGAAACCACAACCTGTCGCGTTTACAGTGGCACGCGTATTCCTCTGTGCCATCACTGGCTTCTATTTACTACTCTTTTTTTTATTGCGACATCCATGGAACGTGGTTAGTTTATTTCGTCTCTTATACCTTTAGAACAAAATATTTTAAAACTACATTTCATGTTCACTCTAATAAAATAAAAACCAATTATTTCCGAGATGGATCTATAATCGTATTATATTACTACTTTTGATATTTCATCAATAATATTGTAAGATCATGGTGAACATGCGTAGGGGAGTTGTGTTAGTCCAAGCCCCCGTCCCCGGGGCATCTTGTTTACATGTAATAAAATCCTGAGAGGCTCAATTTGCGGAAACGTAATATTTATATTTTTTATATTTTTCATAAATAGATCGACGTGGCGTAGGGGCACAAGGGTGTGATTGTAACGCGATGGTTGTGGGTTCGATCCTTACCCGAGAAGATGAATTACTATTTATTAATATTTTTATTTCTTCCCTCTGGCAACATGATATAGCGTAGCGTTGAGTTCCGCCACTCAACACGCAATACCTCGACATCGGCGGCAAATCGGGAACGGAGTGTCTTAAAATTAGGTTCCCTCTGCCTATCTTGTTATATCCGGTATACAGCGGAAAGCTCCGAACAAAATGTAAAGTATAATATCAGAATAATATATAGGAAACTCAGGAAGGAGGAAATTGTATGTCAACACGAGATTGAGGCCAGTCATGGCGCAGAGGCACAAAGTGTGACTGCAAAATCGACGGTTGTGGATTCGATCCCCACTCGAGGAAATGAAATATTTATTTAAATTTATATTTTCATTTTTTCGCTCTGGTGTCGAGGTACAGCACGGCGTTGAGTTCCGCCACCCAATTCGGCGGAAAGTGGAGAACAGAGTGTCTTAACACTGGGTTCCCTCTGCCTACCCTGCTGTGTGCGGGATACAGAGTGAAGCTGATTTTTTTATTTATTTTTAAAATATGTTAACATAAGAAAAAAATTAACGTGTGATCGATCAGTCACTATAACAAAAACCAACAACCCATTTGGTATTTACTTTACCAAATGTGAGTAAAGCTTAGGGAAACTATTTCGATCATTTCTCTGAAGTCAGTCTGACGGATGTCCTACACTCTTATTGCGAGCTCTTAGAACATACACGATAAATAATAAGTACGTGAATAATCCATTTGGACGAATGATATTACTACTGTGTGGTGATTTATTAGATGGTTATATTAGTATACATTTTGAGGTTAGAATTTTAACAATATTTAACAGGTCTATTTTTAATTTCAGAAGGATTTATGGCTTTCCTGTCAGCAGTATAGCGTCTGATTGTAAATACGACGGTCGTGGGTTCGATATCTATCCAGAGGGACGAATTACATAATATTCCTCGCTCTAGAAGATCGGCATTAAGTTGTGAAACTTACCACGCAAGGTCTCGAAGATTAGGTGTAAGGAGTGTCCTAAAGCTAGGTTCTCTCTTCCTATTCTGTTATAAACGGCGTGAAACTAAAAAATACTATGGTATTTTTTTATCCAAACATATGCATGTTATATTATATATTTATATAATATTACGAACCAATTACACCAACAGGATGTTGAAAAAAGTGTCAATAATTTAATAAAGTCACAGACAAACAGAATTACAAATTTACACACTAGCATGTTCGTATAGTGTACCTATACGTACGAACAAAATCTACAATGTACATACAAGTAGATACGTATTACAAAGACTTGATATATTTTAAATATTTACTCACTGAGAAACTGTCGCGCTGAGTCAGATTTCATTACGCTACATCCATTGTTCTTGTTCCCCAAAGGTTCCGGAACACCTTTTTTATTACATAGAAAAGTTTGGCGACGCAAACGGGGAATGACTTAGAAATATATTATTTGCTCTCGTCGAGCTGTCATCTAACATAATCTCTTTATTGTGTTATCCCGACGTAATATTGATGATTATTTTTAGGTTTACAGGAAAAAAAGGAAAAAAAAACATACTGTATTGATGGAAAGAATATAATATTTTCAAATAAAAGGACAGCGACTTCATCCTTGACACATTTTTGTCAATTTTTTATCTTTTCACGTTTCGCGTGTTTTGTGGAATTCGAACCTTGTATTTATACATTTTTACTATGTTTTAAATATACACATATATGAACTGTAAATTCAACAGAAATTATTTATTCTTAATATTTTTTGTATAAAAATCAGTTATTAAGCAACAATCAATACAAACATTCCAATACGACTTTACAATAGAATTTTTCCAAAAAATTATGCTAACAGTACTTTATCCCCAAAATGAATTTAGCGGCACTTTCCTTTTTTTAAAAGCATCCCTTATAATCCAGTATAAAACAATGCAGTCACATTTTAGGGATGTTTTAAAAATAACCTGACAATGGAGTTTCGAGTCAAGTACTGACCCCGTTCTTGTGGTAACAAGCTATCTACTGAAATAACTTCTGGATACATCGTAGAGGCTCTCTGCGTCTTGAGATCTTGAAAACTTGCACCACTCAAATATATTGGATACACAATACAACGAAGTTATGAAAACTATTTTTACTATCTAATATTTTATGCACATACATATATAAGAGTAAATAGAAATAGTTCGGCATTTGTTCCAAATATAAAAGTTTATAGTATTTGAAGTTTGATTATTTCTATTTATTCGTATTTGTGTTTCAAGTTCTATTAAATACACATATTAATCATAATGAAATGATTACTTCTTCCATATATTAATAAGAAATAACAAAACTAAAACTTTTTTAACACATCTCTTTAATTATTATCCTTATAGATGTAAAAAGAACAAAAATAACAAAAAAAAAATCGAATCAGTTATACTTTACGTTAATGTTATTTAATAAAAAAATGTATGTAAATGTCCATATATTTTATAAAAAAAAAATCAAACGCAAATAATTAACAATAAATCCGACACCTTTGGATGCCATTTTTTAAACTAAAACATTTTTTACACAGATGTCTAACAATATAATCCCAGAGAGTACCGTAGGTTTGCCCGGTCCGGGATTAGATGGGAGCGAATGGGGCCCTGACGGTGTTGTCGGCTTACTGCGTGTTGGAGGTAGATCACGTGTTGCGCTTCATTATTATTTAGTCTTGCGTAAATAACCTTTGAGATTTGTTCTGAGTATTATGATTTACTTGTTTAGATTCAGAGATATCGAGAATGAATCATAACTAAATATTATTTTTATTAAAAGACTATATTTAGTAGGATTTATTCGAATTTTTTTTTTCTGGATTAGCACCAGGATTATGACTCATTGAAAAAATAATACTATACTTATGTACTAATATCATAGAAGTAAATTTTATTTAATACGCTGTTCTCAAGAACTACTAATTTAGGATGAAAAATATTTTCTTATAGGATAAGCCAAGTATCGAAATTTAATATCCATTGATTCACTATACTTGTGGTTTAGAATTATAAAAGGCACTCAGAATGTTTTGTGTCGTAAAGAACTGTTGATGAAAATTAAAATCTCAGCTTCACACTGTATCCCGCACACGGCAGGATAGGCACTTTCCATCGAGTCAGACATTACTTATTGAATAGTGGAACTGGCCGCGTTTTTGCCTTGACACCAGAACGCAGAAGGGAAATTTCCTCGAGTGGAGATCGAACCCATAACTAGTCGCGTTTAAAGTCACACTTTGAGCCCCTGCGTCACGACTGGCCTCAAAACATTAAAGATAATTAGGGAGTACATTCGAAACTGCTTACCGCATTTCATAGATCCCCTCCACCACTGAGCAGAACACGTCACTTCGATCTGACAGTGAATAACAGCTCTCGCGTCATTTGTCACTGTCACCCACTCGGCGCGGCGAAACATCATTTCATAAAGACATCCTTGTCCTTCTCTCTTGTTATATCGTTCAACCATTTTTTGGACGGTTCCTGTCATCAAACCTTATCCAATAACCGTCATTTGGGGAGACGGCGTGTGCGCATTCGGTTATTATATATTATTACAATATAAAATAAATATGTTGTTTTATTTGTTATCATTGATGTTTTTTACTGTATTACGCTTTGTAGTATTGTTATGGGAAATGTGCTTTATATTTTTGTTGGTAATAGAAAATTATTTATATTATTTATTTGTACTTAATCTTAAGCGCGATATACGCTTGAGTATGTTTACTTATTTTTATATAGTAATCTAATGGACTTTGTTTTCATAAAAAATACAATGGCATCAAAATATAACTATAACGTAAATAACTTGCTATTTTTTAGTTTCACCCGGTATATCCCGTTGCAGGGTAGGCAGAAGGAACCTGGGAATCTGGTGTAAAGACACTCTGTTCCCATTAAAACATTTCCATTTCCCACTTTCCACTAAATTAAAATATAGCATTTCCTCGAGTGGAATCATACTATCAACCTGTCGCTTTAACAGTCACACGCTTGTGTCCCTGCGCCGCCGTCTTAAACAGGAGAAGGTTCGGTTTTAAATAATAAAATATATTCGTTTTCTGGGTTGGTGGTACAACATTTGTGATTTTCTTTTGGCCTTTCAAGTGATGAAATATGAAAAAATTTAAAAAAATATAATACAGAAATGTAGTTTCCTGTTTAGCTTACAACAGCTTTGAGGACATACTACACGTTAAATAAAAATAAAAAAAAATACTTCACGCTGTACAGTACAGTGTGTACAGGATAGACATAGGGAATCTAGTGTTAAGACACTTCGTTCCCCAATTTCCGCCGAATTTTTTGAGGCATTACGTGTAATTAAAAATAGAATTATCATGAATAGATAAAATAAAATAGATATATGACTAGTACATGTTTCGGTGACAGTAGTGTGAAAGCACACACAATTAGCTAATTTACTCAATCAGTAAGCACCACGTGACTAGAGCAGCTACGTGGATCCCATACAAACCGTGACCTGCTAAACTGACAATGTCAATTCAATCTTCAAATATTTTACATACCTATAGGTATAACACAAATAAATCTAACTTTAACACTTCGTTTAACACTTTCCACCCAATTTTTGACACGTTGTTGGCGAAGTCAACACCCCATTTTTCTTTGTTACTAGAGAGCAGAAATGACAACAATTTCTTTCCCCGAGTTAGCATCGAACCCACAACCTTTACAGTCAAACGCTATACCGCTGCGCCACGACGGTCACAATCTAATATGTTTATTGAAATAACAATATTATTTATGATATTTTTATTTCATTCTAACATTTTGCACGAACCAATTTACCTTTTGTTTGTTCTATATGCCTGAGTAAACTTTTCGATATTTACTTCTATCATATTCAGTTTTGTATATGTACAGTATACAACTGTATAGACATACTAGTCGATTTACAACTTGTAGGTACCTACTGCAATTTTCGGCTTTTATTTATGCTGAAAATATCGTGGTTTAAACAGAAGAGCGCAAAGCAATATTTTATAAGGCAAATATTGTTAAAATATTTAAAATAAGTTATTTAAAATCGTAAAATAAGTTGTTGAAATTTGGAATATTTGTTTCCCTTGATATTTCAAATAAATCTTATGAAATAATGCATTTTTTTTCAGCTTTTTGCTGTATCCTGCAATTCTTTGTGCAAAAAAAACTACCTTTATTTTAATATAAATAGTTAACTATTTTATTATTATTAGCCGGGACAACTGACAATAAAAATAAATCTTCCACAATACTTCCAAGAAAAGGATACACGCTGTATAATGCGTAATATAATATTTTCAATAAAACTTCCCGCTCCACTTGATCCCAACAATCCCTGCAATTCTATACAATCCGGAACATAACACTAATACCATTTTCTATCTGAGAAACAAAAGGATATCGCGGTAAAGACGTCGAGTGGAGGAGAAACATTGTAATGATGTGTATATATACGTATACCGTATAACACCGTGTAAGGAAGCAAAGTGAAACAAAACGTACTAACTTAACGCAAAGCAGTTCGAATATACTACGTGTTTAAAATTTGCATTAAATGTTGACTTAAGTGTAATAATTTGTACGGAGACGGATTTGATCACAGTCTGTTTGACATTTGTATAAGACTTTCAATATGGCACACTTAGAACTTGTGAATTTGTAGTGTATTTTTTAGGTTTGCGCTGTATCCCGTGTGTAGCAAGATAGGCAGAGCGAACCAAGTGCTAAGACACTCCGTTCTCCACTTCTGCCTTATTTTTTGTGTGTTAACTAGAGGAACTCAATGCCGCTCTTTTGCCTTGGTTCATTCCCCCAAGTAGGAATCGAACCCATAACCGTCGCACTTACAGTTTTGTGCCCCTTCACCACCACAGCCTCAAGGTCCTCTCAGATTTTGAAGTCTCTGCGGGATCAAGAAGAATGTAGCCCTTAAAAATAAATAATTGATA
Organism: Heliconius hecalesia formosus; assembly: GCA_018249775.1. NCBI lineage: Eukaryota > Metazoa > Arthropoda > Insecta > Lepidoptera > Nymphalidae > Heliconius > Heliconius hecalesia. The sequence goes on from DWMY01000352.1 coordinate 26,369, forward strand.
AAGTCTATACGAAAATTGTGCACCGGAACAAAGCTAACGGATCTACCGTAAGCCCAACCGTAATGTATGTTAAGTTAGCGAAGTAAAACCACGAGCAAAATTAGTTTTATTATATACAAACATTTTTTTACTTCACGAATTATACGTATAATACGGGTTAGTCGGCGAAATTTAGAGTGTAAACTAAGTTCTCCACTTCAAAACTAGAGAGGACTCAAAATAGACCAAAAAAAAGTAAATTATCAATTAAAAAATAAAAATTATTCTGCGCGGGAATCAAACTAACAACCTGTCCTCCTGAAAACCAATCCTGTATACAATCAAAAGCTTTTGACTGCTGTACGACGACAATATAAGAATATAACTTAAAAGCCTACATTGGCATCATATGAACGAACATTTAACCGTAATAGGAAAACCGTATTGGTTATTTTCTTGAATATTCAAGTTACTGATTAGAATTCAAGTCAGAAAGCATTAGTTTGGCCGCTAAGGAGCCCCGGGTCTCCCTAAACAGGTTATCTGACCGCATTTATACTACTTATTTACAAACGTTCTATTAAGTTCGACAGGATTAAGATAAAATGATCAAAAGCATATATTTATTATATATAATTTACTAAATTGTTAAGTTCATAAATTTAACTAGTTTTTGTATACATCTTTGCCTCCATGGTTAAATGGAAATAGCTAAGAAATGTGTTAACACGTGAGACATTCTAAGTGCTCGAAGTGACTTCACAATTAACGTAACATAACCTATACATAGTTTTTTTCATAAATGAACTATAAAACACAAAAACATTTTTTAAATTTTAACCAATAGTTCGTGAGATTAGCGCGTTCAACCAAACTATTTAGTTGTATAATATTGGTATACTCGTAGATATACAATCGACAACACGAAATAGTCTTTTTAATAGTACTTTAAAAAAACATTTATAATTTAAGTTGATCAAACTTTTTTGGCAAGGAACTCGACCGATTTGGTTCACTGTGTTGGCAGGGATTCTACTATCAAAGTAGTATATATACACTAAAGTTAAAAAATATATAATAGTATATATAATATAATACATATAATAGTAGTCAAAAGAGTAATTGATCTCTATATAGTATCTCTACGTATCGAGAATATGATGTAGTTGATATTTTCATTTTATTGATATTTTAACAAGGAAAGCTTCCCTCCGTTCCCTCTGCCTAGCCTGCTGTGTGCGAAATACAGTGAAAATTTAAAAAATACTCAACAGCAGGAGCCATGTTGTCAGGCATAGCTTATTTAATATGTAAAATAGAATGATGTGGTAATTTTTATTTAGGGATGTATTGTATTACGGTTTACACACAAACGATTTAATGAGGCTATTTATACGAGTACGTGACTAATGTACCGGAAAAACGTTCGCAAAATTATATCATTTACAAATGTGGACAAATATTAAAATATAATTTATTGTTGATATTAGTGGCTTTTAATGGTTACGAATTTTATATAATAAGCTATTTATTATTTCAACTATCGGTAAATAGTTAAATCATTTTCAAATATAATTATACGTTTTTACTATTCATAGTATTTCAGAATGTAATGAAAATTTTATTTTAATTTGTATTAACAATTATTATTATTAGTAAGGTCGTGGCGCAGCGGTACAAGCGTGTAACTGTGAATGCGACAGGTTGTTAATAAAGTGGGGAGTGGAGTAACTTAACAAGCCCTTCTACATGCGGGATATAGCGTGAAGCTGAAAAAATAAATATTGTATAATATAGAGTTCAGCCATATGA
>DWMY01000353.1:0-28094 GCA_018249775.1 Heliconius hecalesia formosus
ACATTGTTTTCATGTATGACTTACCATTAAGGCAGCGCATGCGTGAAAGTTTCTCAACGGGTAGGACTTTAAGCACATTTATCATATTTATGTCAAATTACAATAAAATATACATATAATAAACCACATATAAACCTTCCCTGAAAAATACTCTACATAATGGTGAAAACCACATCAAAATCCGTTGGGTGCTTTAGAAGAAGATCACTTAGAAAGGACAGACAGTTATTTTATAAGATATAGAGATAGAGATAGAGATAGAGATTTAGAATTTATTGACATTATTTTCAAAGTACGCCAGTAGTACATCAAATATTTCCATTTAATTTAGAAAACGTATAAAATGTTAGAATTAGGATTAGATATTTTTATATAGATACAAGTTCGAGCCCCGCTACGTTCAACTTTTTATAAATAAATTATAATTTCTTGCTTAATTGGGAATAATACTTAAAAAATAAGTATTTTGTATCATATGATTATGTGATCCTATCCTGTCCGTGTTCTTAGCTACTTTTGAAGCGACATCGAGTTCACACAAATAACATCATTATAATATTCATGGATATACAAACAACATTTTCTACAACTTTTACAACATATCGGAAAATTGTGACGACTTTGCATTTTATAAAATTTCCTCTAAACTCAAGCTTGTGGCGAACTTCACTTAATTCTATGAATTTTTCAAGTTTTCATTTAAAATGCGGCTCACGCTTAGCGGAGACGACGCGAGTTGGGGGAGGAGGGTTGGGGGGTCGTGAACCAACGTGACTAGGAATATATTTAACGTTTTCGTTGTTGGAATTATCATTGTTGTGAAGAGAATTCACAACAAACGACGAATCGGAATAATGGATTTTTTAAATAGTTTGTAAAACAAATGATGGCTGATTATTTCACTCATCCACAACCGCTCTCACATACCCACTAACACTGGTATATGACACGTTCCAAGTGCCCTAGCCGAGGTAGTCGACCGGGTCGATGTAGTCCACATTGACACTCGAAAGGAGAATGTCTGCTATTTTTTTCATTCAAAATTTTTAAAAATACATATTTTTAACGGATAACCTAATTAGTTCCACTTAACGGCTATTGAGATACAAATGTTTAAGACAGCAAGTGTAGCGGAGCTGGCTCTGGGCGCTATTGCGTGTTACTTCGACGACCTACAGCTGTCCACAGTCGCGACGACGACTACTTGTTTTTAACAAACAATTTAAATTGACAGACTGCTCCGCGCTAATTGTAATGAATGTACGCGCGGTGGACGCGTGAGCGCCCGTGTTTACTTTTGTGCGTGCCTAGAACATTGCTTAGCTAAATGTTACTTTATTTATGTTCATTAATTTCCTCTTAATTTTGACTAAAATATGCCAAGTATTTTTAACTAATTGTAGCCAAACAAGAGACTTTAAGAAATAAAAAAATAACAACTAAAATTCTATAATTGATCAGCTTAGATTTGTACACGATACAGTCAGCTTGTCATTAGTTTTATGTAATAATTGTGTCAAGTGAGAAACGAATCTCACCTAAGTCTACCACCACGGACCATGTGACCACGGACTACTGCAAGGTGTTCGAAACGTCGACTAGCCAAATAGATAAAATCAGCTTCACACTATATCCCGCTCACAGAAGGGTAGGCAGCCGAATTCTGGAGGCATTCCATGTTGAGTGGCAGAACTCAACGCCGCGCTTATCTTCGACACCAGAGCGAAGAATTGGAAATATAACTTTAAGTAAATATTTCATTTCCTCGAGTGGAGATCGTACCCACAACCAGTCGGTTTTACAGTCACACTTTGCGCCCCTGCGCCACGACTGGACTGGCCAGGTATGTTTAATACCTATTATATGCGATTAAAGTGAGTTTTTTATTAAACGTATTCAATACAAACGGTGTCTTGACGTACATTAAGAAGTAAGACCGCTTTTGCGTTGATTAATTCGAAAAGTCCATTTTCTAATGAGTCGTAGGCGCGTCCGTCGCGGCAGTACAACTACACCTACACCACACACTACTACACTACTACACTACTACAGTACTACAGTGGGTCAGGATAGGCAATAATTTACTTTTATGGGAAACGGATACCATTATTATCCTTTTTGGGACAAAATCTACACGACGAGGGTCACATGAAGTGCTCTTAGCGAAATAACAAGGAACATTGTGTAATCGAATTCGAGAACGGCCGGGACCGACCGGGACCAGCCGGGACTAGCCGGGACCGGCCCGGGCTTCGAGAATACGTCTCAAACGACTTCTTGATATTTGTTTATAATGAAAATATTATGAGGACACGAAAAGGGTAAGAGCAGAGCTTTGAGAAACGTTTTAGTAGGTTATTATTATTTGTACATTGTAATTGAACGTATGTTCAAGATTTTTCTATTATTTTTAGCCAAACTACGTTAACCGGTAACTGACATTTTCAATCTTTCTAAACCTGCCATATTTATTTTGTAAATATTACTTATCTTCTTTTTATGTGCTTTGCTGTCGTTACATAGGTACCTTTATTACCAAATTTACTTAACTAGATAAATACGACGGATGTGGATTCGATTCTCACTCGATGAAGTGAATTGTTTTCATTTACTCGGTGTAATAACAAAACAAGCCGCGGCGTTGAACATTCGACACACAACACATGGAAAATTGTGTTTGGGGACCTAAGTGTCTCAACAATAGGTATCCTGTGCCTACCCTCGTCTATGCGGGATACAGCACGAAACTAGCAAAAATCAAGCGTAATAATTTGTAAAGAAGTATACATATTAATAAAAAGAAAGATGTTTTAGTTACAGTAAGAAGCTCTGTTAGCGCGAGGACTCGTCTGTACTCAGTGAGGAATGCTGGCTGTTACCACAAAGATGAATATTCTTTTGACATGCAAATAGTGTTCGCGTCATTTACTCGAAGTACGGCGCTCTGTGGGGATTCCGCTTATTTTTATGGTAAAAACGTTCACTACAAAAGCAGCGGTATGCAGCCATCGCCAGTGGAGTGGAGGCGGTGTGCGCCTGCTCCTACATGGGCGGTCGTCGAGTCGTATCATGTATCATCAACATATCTCACGGTATATCTGTAAAGTGATTATACATTATAATTATGTTTTTGATTATGAATGTTAGTTCCACTTTGACGGAGAGACTACTGAACGAATCAAGATGAAACTTTACAGTAATAGTTTGAGGCCAATCGTGGCATAGGATCACAAAGTGTGTCGTAAACGTCAATCCCCACGCGAGGAAATGATAATGTATTTATTTTAATTTATATTTCCATTTCTTTCCTCTTCTCTTCTTCCTTTCGCCACCCAACATACAGTGCCTCCAGAATTCGACGGAAAATGGGGAACAGAGTGTTTTAACACTAGGTTCCCTTTGCCTACCCCGCTAAAAATGTGAAGGTGAAGCTGATTTACTTTTGATGTATTTACAGCAATATAGCTATTACATCAGAATAACCCATAGGCTACAATTTATGTAAACATTTTGTACGATTTGGTTGTAATATAATAATGAGCTTAAGGGGGCGATGCCGCATTTGAATCGCACGTAGTTCACAAAACACGATGTCTCGTACAGACACTCAACGCACAATGTCTCGTTCAGAACTGTCTCGCAATGTGTCGGCTATGAGACATCGTAACTGCGAGAGCGCTCCACACCTACATGTAAGTAATAAGTAATTATAATGTGACCTCAAAACAACGTAAAACGACTCGTTAAAATGAGCATCGGGAGTATCTAAAAAAATCGTAAATTTGACAAAATATTTTTATCTTGAATTATTTTTATTACTTATTATATTAGTGCATAATAAGTCGTGAGCTTTCCTCTTGATAAATGAATGAAAACTTGTGCGTATTTAATTACCTCCGTCTGAGACATTAATTAAATCACAGTAATTCGGAGCGTCACGAGGAAGCTACTTGAATGAAACAGTTAGAGACTTGTTTCAAAGTACTCGAAATGGCTCACTTGCTTCTTCTAGTCCTGCTGCTTCACGTTGTGTACCGCCTATAGGAGAGGAGAAGGCAATGGGAACCTAGTAGTAACACTCTGTTTCCTACTTCCCGCTCAATTTTCGAGACATTTCGTGCTTAGTGGCTTAACGGCGCGCAAAGTCGCAAAAGTGCTCCATGCTCTTGTTATATACTCTTTACTTGATTGTAGATGATTAATATTCGTAATGTTATTAGGAACACCTCATTAAGGTTTTATGCATATAGCTTTATCTCTTTGCATCATAATGTAACAATATCCCCCCTCACCCCCCCCCCGCGCCGACTGCTCTCTTATCAATTCACGGAGACGTGACCGGGAAAACGATTCACGGATATTTCCTTTAACTTGGGCTTTCGAGAAAAATATTTACACTGACTCTCTGTAGGAAACATCGGCATCATTAGGTTCAGCAAACATCAGTATGTTATATTTGTTGAATTTGAGTCAATCATATATCTTAACGTGTGGTAGTGACTCATACTCGTATATATCAATCTGTTTGTCTGTGCGTAGGTTTGCTCTACTGAGAGCCTTGCGTCATGACTAAGTAACCGGTAAGAGTTGATGCCACCAATCGTTATTTGAGCATATTTCCAACGGGACGCCGGGCGCAGTCCTCTACGAGGCTACTAAATCTTATCACACGCTGTTTGAACCCACTGCGGTGTCGTCGAATACACGCATAAGAGAGAGTGCACTATGTACACTTCAGCTAAAGTTCAGTATATAGTTAGTAAACATAAAGGTTAGTTCAAGTTCCATTGAGCCGTTACATACCGGTACAAAGCAATTTAGTAAAAAGAAATTGTAATTTAATTGAATTGTTACAAATGTTATAAAAAGAAATATTATCTTTTACTCCAGTCTGATGACTCTGTGCTCTGCGCTCTCAATCTCTACAACGGTCACAATAATAATTAATTGCTCGATGTCAAATCCAATTACGAATATATTGAATTCAATTTGTAAGGGACTCGAGCTAATATATGTGAAACGATTAAAACTGGATATAGGTACTACTAACTAACCTCCCTATCTATATAGAACACTTAAACTGCGCAATGTACGGTGCTCGCGTCTCAACTCACTTTGAGGAAACAGTTTCTAAATGTAGGAGTCTCTATTAAATGTGGGTACAAAGTAAATATCATATTTTTATATCATTTTATATAGAGGTAATTACTCTTTAGTGTTCCATACCCAAAGGGTAAAACGCTATCCTATTACAAAGACCCATTCCGTTCGTCTGTATGTCTGTCCATCTCCGAGTCCAATTCGCACTTGGCTGGTGTTTTACTTATTTCTGTAATCATAGTGAATGTAAACGCTCAAAATATTTGTAAATCAGTTTTATTTTTTGAATAATAAATTTCTTAATAAATTTAAATTGTCCATCATATGTTCTATTTTAGTCATTAAATATTTAAAAATCTCGACTAGATCTCATAAAAAAAAGAGAAATTTCTTAACTTTAAATTATATTATTCTATTAACAGGCCACTTTAAAACACGCTCACCTCCATTGTCAACTATATACTCTCTAAAAGTGACCATATGAGTCGGCACCGGGTCGGTAATAGAGCATGGTGTTTTAAATGAAACTATTTTAACCGGATTAATCGCGTATATTTTAAATTCACCGTCACCATAATATGTTAAAAAGAATATACTAATTTACAATTGCGTAAACAGACTTAATGATCAAATAAATTATCTTGATAAGGATTCATTCCTGATAAGATTCTAATTACTATTTTGTGAAATTTTTGTTATAGACTTTTAATTTAAAGAACACCCGTTAGTGTCACATTTATTTTTGTTTTTTTTTTTAACTTCAGGCTGAACCCTCACATAGCAGGGTAGGCATACGGAATCTAGGACATAAGATACTTTGTCCTCATTAAGGCACTTCCGTTACCCATGTTCACCTAATTCTATTGCGTGTTCGGTGGTGGAACTCAACGCTGCGCTTTGCTTCGTTACTAGGGCAAGAAAATGAAAATAGCCAGCTCCTGGTTTATGTAATGATCACCGGTTGATCAATGGCCGTCAATATGGCCGCGCCCAATATCAGCATATTGAGCCTCAAACATTCGAGTGACTGCCAGTACCGCGATCATGTGGAAAGCAAGACCAAGTTGGTATCAAAGAAGTTGGAGGTCATGAACACAGCGAAAAATTACTTTACGCCCGAAAACTGAGAAAAATTAAAATATGAAAATTAAAATTAAATCTGAAATACATACTATATCTCGCATATAGCAGCAATATGGTAGGCAGAGCCTAGTGTTAAGACACTCCGTTTTTCAGGCATCGCCTAATTTTCGGGATTTTCAGTATTGAGTTGTTGTTTGCTAACTTGCTTTGGTTACCATACTGAGAAAATGAAAATAATTTATTTCCCCGCGTGGGAATCGAATTCACACCATGAATCACGCCGCCGTAAACATTTTTTTATATTTAATTGTTTTATGTAAATCACAAAGTAGTTATCTATGTACCCGTAATTGTAGAATTACAACGAATTAAACCAACAAAAACAACGCTTGCACTTATCTCTTCCGGTTTTAATACGTTATTTTTGGCGTTCACTTCCGGCGCGGGGGCGGCTTATCGTGCTTTATTTAATTTTGTAAGCGGGACTAGCTGTGAGTACGATACATAGTTCAAGCCCTATGTATAATATAACCAAACATTAAACGTTGAGGCCGTTGTGGTGCAGTGGTGGAGGAAATCAATTATTTTCACTTTCCACTGAAAGTGAGTTCGGTTCGTGGGGAACGGAATGTCTTAACTTAACACTAGGTTTCATTTAGTTTTTATATTATTGTTAGAGAACTCGTGTAAATAGATTGAGGTGTTTGTAGGTAACGGCCCCTATTGAAAGAAAACTAGTGTGAAGTATTGTTAGTAGGTGATATATATCACTTATTGCCATTACAAAGTATCTCTTTCAAAATAGTTTAGAATCATATAGACGATGTGTGTTTTATCGTGTTTTTTTAAAAAAACGATAACTGCTTCCGATTTCTAACAATATATGAATTTTTAATGTATATGCTTTACGCCTCTCCTGCACTACGATAACTCATATTTTGTGATCTTGTATTGATATGTAGTTTTTGCTATATATACGAGTAAATACTATTACTCAATATACTACATATTATTTGGACATACAAAGTGTCTTTGCGCACGAAATATAAACAAGAGAGATAGAAGTAGACTCAATGGCGTCAATTATTTTAGTATTAAACAAATATGAAGTTAAGTTTTTTGGCTACCATTAGTAGTAGTGTAGTCTGTGTTCTGAAGTTCCAAAAAGTCACGTCACGTCCACCGGTGACTACAAATAAAACTTGAAAATTGAATTTAAACGGAGCTTCGAGCTTTTAACTGCTCCAAGAAATACAGAATCAAGTTAAAATGTGTATGCAGTACCTACAGGAGTACTACAGGAGTACCGGCGGTAGTACCGGCGGGAGAGCGGGTACAGTGGAGGGCGCTTGTTCTCGTAGTATGTCTCGCGCAAATATATGTGCTGCACTAGAAGTTAGAACGTGTATTTCTGAAATGGCTCGTTAAAATCCATACATACTGAACTTACCGTACGGGAATGAAACACACGATAGGTAAATGCCTGTGTTTTAATATACAAGCTTTTAGTATCGACTAGCTGTTATTCGCAACTTATCGATTACTACTCGATAAGAAAATTAAGTTGCCGTAGAATTTTGAACATGTCGCTGATGCCAGTTCTGATGAGTAGAGTCAGCAACAAACTCAACAGTTGTTTTGTTCAATATCAATGTTAAAATTTAATTATTTTATAGACTGGCAGGTATCTTTGTGAGATTCAATTAATATTAATTACATTCATTTTCAAGCTTATCTTTATTTCTCGTATCTATAGTAGTGGTTTATCACTACTTTTACTATAAATGTAGTTTACACATTGTGAAGCATCTGTAATAGAATACCAAATATTTCACTATAGAACATTTAAATGTGTACTATGTAGAGGAGTAAGTTAAGTACATCATACTAAGTCGCACCTCTGACTTGTCGCCGCAGCGAGAAAATGAAAATAATTCATTCCTCCGAACTTGAATCGAACTTGCAACTGTCATGTTGTCAGACAACCACGAACCGTTGTCAGTGTGTCAATGGCATGTTGCACATGTTCCGGTCGAGGGAAAGTTCACACAATAAAAGTTCAATCTGTGAATTGAGCGCTCCGGAAATTACCCTCGTGTGGATATCATACTAGCCGCAACGGGACCCGGGGGTGGGGGTGGGGGTTGCTAACTGTCTCTCGTTAGAGTCGATGCGTTGACATTTTAAACTGTGACATTCGGTGAAGCCTTGCGTGTTCCGCAAATAGTGTTGGGTGTCGAGTGGCGAGTGTCGCCGAGAGTTGACACCTACAAAGTTAGATCGTTAGTGTACCTCCTGTACGTCGACTGCCGGCCGCGTACACTCTGAGTGTAAACAATGTAATGTAAATGTATGTCAGTACTGTTAGTTGCAGGCTTATCGTTCTGTTATTATTTATGGTTGCCAATAACATTTTTATTAGATCTTTTTTTAACAGACTTACTTTGCTCTTATTTTTTTAGTTTCGCGCTGTATCCTGGTTGTGCGCGGTAAACAGGGGGTTAACCTAGTGTTAAAAAAATATTCTAAATATTATCCATTCTATGAGAGCGACGAAATGAAAGTAATACATTCTCATGTAGTTGGAATCGAACCCACAACTGCCGCGCTTACAGTCAGAAGCTGTGCCGTTGCGCCTTTTAGAATATAAAAATAAAAATCAGCCAAGTGCGAGTTGGATTCTCTCATCGAGGGCTTCGGGCAACGACTAGTATAATTTGTTAAATTTGAAAAACTTAAGTCGGCGTTGCACTCATTCAATATGAAATGACCTACAATTATAAGTTTTAATCGTTTTTCTATAAAATACTTATAAATTTTAACTTTTCGGATTTTTTCCTTTATTCATATTGTAACTGTTGCGTTGACTTAGATCGATTGTTTCTGTACTCAAGAGGACCGAATGGATATTTAATATTAACATCATCTTGATATCTCCACGCGCTCCCGAGTTATATAGTGTTGACAAACGGACAGACGCACTGTAAAGTGATCCTATAAGATGTTTTTCCTTTTGAGTTACGAAACCCTAAAAAGGATTAAAAACATTTACTTACTACCTAGATTGTTGTAATTGATAGTAATATTTTTTTTAAACACTTTTAAAGTGTTATTCCACACTTAAGAAAGAAAAATATTTATTTAGAAAACGTATAAAAATTTTAACGTAGCGGGACTGGAACCCGCGCCTCCTGGAATCCAGTTAAGTATGATAGTAATAATGTTTAGTCGTGTCTCCGAGTAACAAAAGTTTTCAGTAAAAGCAGTATATTTTACAGTGTATCGAACACGTAGGGCGCTGGCGGCGGACGGCGGCGGCGGGCGGCGGGCGGCGGGCGGCGGGCGGCGGGCGGCGGCGGCGGGCGGCGGCGGCGGTCGGTTACAACTGATATATTACATTCCTGGTGTGCTCATTGTGGGCAAGACATACGACCCCTATAACGTAAATTGGAAAAAATAACATACCGCTACGGTTTTGATATAAATTCTAATGGTGATTTGTAAACAAACTACAAACTCTAAAATATTTTATAAATATGAGCAAATAAAAAAAGGCCGTCGTGACGCATCAGCACAGTGTCTGTCTGTAAACGTGTCGGGCGTAAGTTCAGCTGCAACTCGGAGCCACGCCAGTCGCTCTGGTACAAGACAAAGTGCGACGTTGAGTTCCGACTGCCGCCACTAAACCGCTTTGTCGTGCAACATAAAGATGGCATAAACAAACATACAATGACGATACCAATAGCAGTATTGTCTATTCGTCGTAAACAGCGACACGAGGCGTGCAGTAGTTTGGCGTCTCGGAAACCCTCCCACAATAGAAGCGATAAAAAGACCTTTCAAAGCAACAAGTGATCAAAAGGAACATTTATATATGAGAAATTGAAATAGAAATAAATATTACTATATGAAAATATTTTGAATATATCACTTTTGTTTTACTCAGTTTTCTATAAAATAGAGCAACTAAATCAAGATTAGTAAATTATTATGAGTATTAAATTTCCCATACTTCCTTCATTTGCAAATATTTAAATATTATATTTGCTTTATGAGTCTCGCTACTCCACACGAAATCCCAAATTTAAATTACCGTATTTAATAGGAAAATGTTTAGATATATCATAGTCGGTGTGACAGGCGGAAAAAATATTTTATGTTATAATGTATCCGTCTGACAGGCGGCCGTGCGCCACGAGCTGCTGACAACGAGAGAGGGGGGACGGCGCCGATGGGAAAAGAATTTCTTCTTTTCAATCACTTATTATTCTAATCTATATATATAAAAGGACTTGTGCTGACTGACTGAGGTAAGACGCACGCAGAGCCGTAACCGCTGATGGTAGAAACGTGAAATTTGGGCAGGTGTTTATTTTCATATTCTGGACATCCACTAAGAAGGGAATTTGAAAAATTTTAACCCTAAAGGAATGAAATAGGGATTGAAAGTTTGTATGGAAAAAAAATTTAAACTGCACCGATTTTTATAAAATTTGAAATTCAGACTCTTAAAAATATTTCATTGAACACGTGTTTCATGGTTTTTAAGAATTCACCCCCTAAGGGTTCAAATAAGGAGTTGAAAGTTTATATGGAAAAATCTTTAAATTGCCACCGATTTTTATAAAAAATTAAATTCAGACTGTTAAAAATATTTTATTGAACACGTGTTTCGTGGTTTTTTAGAATTCACTCCTAATAAGCGGGCGAAGCCGCGCGCGCCCTCTAGTATGAAATAATAAAGTCGTAGGTTAAGTTAGATTAATTTAGGTTTAGATAGATTACTGTTCTTCTAACATCGAAGGTAGTAGTCTTAAATATATTTTAGTATTAGATTTAGTTTGTATTTTCTTTTAAAGTCTAATTAAAAGCCCCGCCCCTGCACCGTGAATACCTACTAGACTGCGGCTGCAAAGGTCTTATTAAACTCTCTTATTGTGTGATCAGTCTGAAGATACTTGTTACGCTTGTATTAGAATGGTAATTCGTGATGTTGAATGATTTGTAAGATCAATATAAGTCGTTGGAACGAACGCACTACCGCAAGGCGGCCGATATGTTACATAAACGCAGGGCACACACCTCACAGTCGTGTCTCGTACCGTAGGCGGACACTACTACATACACCAGAGCTAGGACATAAAATAGCACCACACACCTACTAGTCGTATACCAAGTCGTAGAAGTGGTATACAATATATCAACAACCAACGCCATACAAGCATAGCTTACGTACCGCGGGCGTACTGCGAGATATAATTAACTATGTTATTTATATGTATTGCCATGCATATTTTATTATTATTATTTATTTTACAACTTATATAACCAAGGTACATACTGTTATAAAATATCGAGCTTCAATTCAAACCTTGTACTCAGATGTACGGTCCCATGATTTCCTGATAAAAAACATATTACTATATTTACTTAAAAAAAAGATATGGCCCTTTATATCGCCAAAAACAAGTATTTCGGCACTATAAAGGGAATCAAAATTCATAGGGAACTTCCGGTTGTCCTAGAATTATGAAATTTGGCAGCTAGCATCTACAGGTAGTACTAGTAAAGGAACAAATCAGAAAAATATACATTTGTAGTTAAATCATAAAAAATAATAGCCATAAAACGGAAACAAAATTTGGTATATATAGGCTCTGGCTAAACTATGAACTGAATTTCAGAAAAAGCTCAAGACTTCCAATTTACGGGACCCTCGTTAGGCGAGCCCGACTCGCACTTGTCTGGTTTTTTTTTTAGAAAAATATTTACTTATTTCACATGTATAGGTAGGTAGTAGGTAAGCTCGCACGACAAACGCAGTTTTTCCCGTTTAAATAAGTAAGCCTTTATTATTAGAAATATGAATTTACAGCTGAAATACAGCTGTTCCGAAATTTTTTTAGCCGTGTGATCCCGGCTTAGAATAGGATCATCCTGGTACTGGTGGTGTCGTAAGAGGCGACTAAAGTACGTGTGGTAGAGTCACGTCGCCAGCAATGGCAACACGCATGGGCAGATTCGACCGGATCAATACCACCCCCGGCATTTAAAACCGGCGTTAAGTAGTGGCTTTATGCCACTGCGTTTCGCATCTGGTAATGCCGGACTCCGGAGCCCAACCCCCACCTCTCCCTGGAACATGATAGCGGCACTTAAAGACAAACTACCCCAGGAGGGTACCAGCTGCTGGAGAATGCCTCCCTGAGTCTCTAAACTCAGGCCACCCTTCGAATTCTGGAGAGGGCACAGTTCCGCGCTATAGACAGGGCAAACGCGACGAGCGAGAAGAGAAGCGAGACGTACGCTCCACGGCAACCCCTTCCACGCTCAACGTGGACTTTTGCAATATCAGGGGTCTACATTCCAACCTGAATGCCCTCCACCACCATCTCGAGACGGTTGAGCCGCCAACGCGACTCCCGGACGTGGACAACCACAATGCCTCTTTATTGGACCTTCTGCTGACTTCACATCCGGAACAGTACCAGGTTGTCGTCGATGCCCCCTTAGGGTCTTCTGACCACTGTCTGGTACGGAGTGTCGTGCCCATTAAGCGCGGCAGCTGCAGATCACCCGCAACTCCGTCCTCCGACCGTCCGGAACTCATCAGTTCTGGGCGCTCTCAAAGGCGGCACTTGGCAACTTTAGCCAGCCTACGCTTCCGCCATTACGCACGGGAAATGACATCTTGGTCCACTCGGCAAAAGAGAAAGCCGATCTCCTGGGCGCCCTCTTTGCCTCAATGGATTTTGGATGACCAAGGAACAACGCCGCCGACCATCCCGCGGTGCCAGAGCTCAATGCCTGAGGTTAATTTTAACCAAACAGCTGTTAGGCGAGCTCTGTCCTCTTTGGACATCCACAAGTCGAGCGGGCCAGATGGCATCTCTCCCTTAGTGCTCCGTTCTTGTGCTCCTGAGCTGACACCGGTGCTAACGCGTTTGTTTCGGCACTCCTACTCAGTCGGCGTAGTCCCAGACTCCTGGAAGAGCTCTCTTATCCACCCGATCCCAAAGAAAGGCGTTGGTTCCGATCCATCTAACTACAGGCCTATTGCTATCACCTCCCTGATCTCAAAAGTCATGGAGAGCATTATCAATAGCCAGCTCTTGGTTTATCTAGAGGATCACCGATTGATTAATGACCAACAATATGGCTTCCGCCATGGTCGCTCAACCGGTGATCTTCTGGTTTACCTTACCCATTGCTGGACTGCGGCTATTGAAAGCAAGGGAGAGGGCCTGGCAGTTAGTTTAGACATGGCGAAAGCCTTTGATCGAGTGTGGCATGAGGCGCTCCTGGCTAAACTTCCATCCTATGGGCTTCCCGAGAATTTATGCAAGTGGATCGCCAGCTTTCTCACTGGGCGCAGCATCAAGGTCACTGTCGACGGTTTTTATTCTAAACATATGCCCGTGAACGCTGGCGTTCCCCAAGGCTGCGTGCTGTCCCCTACGCTGTTTCTTCTGCATATCAATGACATGTTAGAGGATTCTAGCATTCATTGCTATGCAGATGATAGCACGGTGGAGGCTGTTTACTCCGGCCGAGCAAGTCTTTCTCGGGAAAACGCCGAACAGTGCCGAAATAAACTTGTGTCTTCTGTTGAGGCATTCCTCGACAATGTCTCCTCATGGGGTGAAAGGAACCTAGTTCAGTTTAACCCCCTGAAGACACAAGTTTGCGCGTTAACCACAAAAAAATTGGGCCTCAATATTTCGAGTGACTGCCAGTATCGCGATCATTTGGAAAGCAAGGCCAAATTGGCCTCGAAGAAACTGGGGGTTATCAACAGAGCGAGACGGTACTTACCAAAACACCGTTTGGCCCTATATATGGCCCAGGTTCTGCCTTATATGGAGTACTGTTCTCATCTCTGGGCTGGTGCACCCCAGTATCAGCCATTTGATCGCATACAACGTAGAGCTATTCGAGTCATTGGGGACCCAATAATCTGTGAAAGGCTTGATAATTTGGCTTTGCGTAGAGACGTCTCCTCGCTGTGCGTTCTCTATCGCATTTATCATGGGAAGTGTTCTGAAGAACTGTTTGATCTGTTACCTGCCGCCGAATTTTCTAACCGCACAGTACGCCATAAGCTGAAATATTGTCCACACCACCTGGGTACGTGGTAATCCACTACTGTGCGGTTTCGTAGGAACTTCCTTCCACGCACCAAGGAACTGTGGAATGGCCTACCCGCGGCAGTGTTCCCAGGTCGATATGACATGGGTACCTTCAAAAAGCGCGTCTATCTCCACCTTAAGGCCGGCAACGCACCTGTAGCTCCTCTGGTGTTGCACGGGGCCGTGGGCGGCGGTAATCACTTACCATCAGGTGACCCGAACGCTCGTTTGCCTTGTAAAAAAAATTTACCCGAAAAAATTAACAGACAGAGATTTTTTTTTTTGTATTTTAGTATTATGTAAATAACTATATGCACATACAAACATGGCTATTTTGAAATCACAGACCTAGTTATACAACATATAAGAAGAAGAAAAAAATATTAAAGGCCATTTTTTTTTTCATATTCTTAGATTCTCTCTGGTTTTAGATTTTCTCAGAATCCATAATTATGAAAAACGTATACTAATATAATTATATAGTACCTATTTAAAAATACAAATAAATAGACCCACAATCAACGTATTTAATATCACGTTGGCGTCGGGGATGTTTTAAAATCGTTTTTAACTCACCTTTAAAAAATATGATTGACCTTCTAGTCAATCATAGGTCGGAAATAACTCAAAGAGTCTTTGTGAATGACGAATGAACTTTAACAATTTTAATTATTAAAATATTTAATGGGATTAAACATCGAAGTAATTACTTTACCTTGATGTTTAATTCTATTAAATATTTTACATTTTCAATATTAGCAAATGACATTGCTAATATTCAAATTTAGCAGTAAGAAAGTAAGAAGTTTCATTTAAAAAAAGATATTTGGGATAAAAGATATTTATCAACAAACAGTATCTACCATTTTTGTTACATCTAATGGTACCCACACTAGGTACTGTTTTTGTAAGAGATGACAGTTTATTTTGATAGAGACATGTATGAAGCTTAAGTTGTAAGTTTGGTGCGGGATCCCCGATGCTGGAATTGCCTGTTTTCTAAATGAAACGAAACGATTTGTTTCCGCTTTTTAAAATTAAACCATCTCAATTGTCTCGTCAGCTGTATCTGTAGGTTCGAAGAATAATAAGATACATAAGAAATAGCCAAGACTTGTGTATGACACATTATACATGACACATTCTAAGTACTTCGACCGCAGGTGCAGGTGCAGCGGGACACGAAATGATTAATAGCCTTATTCGATAATTAACTAGCCAACACCAAAAGAATTATTCAAGTTGCCTTAGTAAGTCCTGAGATTAGCATCATTGTATAACCAAACACAGTCTTCATTTTTATGATGTTAGTATAGATATAATTGTTACGGTAAAAAGTGATATGGTTGCTTATACTCGCAAATGAGTGACTCTGTAGCAACTCTAGCGTCTCGTACTGGCGGCGAAGGCAATTAGCCGGCGACGCCGTACATTAACTAATGGGACGGAGGCGTCGCGATCGCCCTGTATATATATATAATATATACTAACGACCCTCTCACGACATTGTCTGCTTGAACTACACAATTATTATTTATTATTATAATCTGAATTGGTTTCGTGGTGTAATAATATTACCTTTTTTCACACATTCCACAAACATCAGGGTAGGCAGAGAGCACCTAGTGTTAGGTCACTCAACACGAGAGTTTTCGAGATATTACGTGTTGAGTGACGGAATGCAACGCCGCGCTTTGAGTT
Organism: Heliconius hecalesia formosus; assembly: GCA_018249775.1. NCBI lineage: Eukaryota > Metazoa > Arthropoda > Insecta > Lepidoptera > Nymphalidae > Heliconius > Heliconius hecalesia. The sequence continues at coordinate 16,014 of DWMY01000353.1, forward strand.
ACTAGAGCAAGGAAATAAAATTATTACTATTCCATAGTAAAAGGAAGTTTTACCAAAAGACAATAGTGGAAACTGCAATTAAATCGATTAATTTGTTACTGACATTAGCGCGCATAATGCATATATGCACGTATAAAAATCATAACTTTGGATATATTGTTAAATGCCTCCAATGATAGATTTTCTCGTATAGTGTCCATGTACAGACAACGATTAGTTACATTTATATTATACGACATACGTAAATATATATTTTAATGAAATTACCGATTATAATTAATTGTATATTCCTCTTTAAACTGTCTCTTCGTCTGCGAAGAACTTGCTTAATGTAGAACACGAGCTCATGTTCATTAATTCTGGTTATATTCAAATTGAATTATCGAATATAGGAATCGAATCTATACATCTTTTTAGATTCATTTGCATTTTACATGACCTTCTTTCGAAATCAACTGAAGTCTCTTGCTACCTCTTTTACCGCTGACTTTCTTTCATAAATCCCAGTGCCCAAACCACCAGAGCACGTTCTTTTTCATTCTCACAGTGACATCTTTGCTATTACCTGCTATTCTCTGTATCTCTTCATTGTGGATTCGATCAGGTAAACTGACTGCGTATCTTACAAAAAGATCTCATTTCTACAGCATTATTCTTTTTTTCGTTCTTCTTCTATAGTATCCACGTTTCGCTGCTGTATAACAATAAAATCGTCGGTACCAGCACTTCATTGTGTATGGTCCAACGTGCAACTGTGCTGACGTTTCGCCATCTTCTCAAAGCAGCTAAGGCACCGTTCACCCTGATACCGGCAGTAATATGCCGCCTTTGCCTTCATTAATTATCTGATACTTGTAATTTTTAACTTTCAAATTTATATTAATTTCTTCTTTTCACCGTTTGTGTTCTACCTATATATCAACGCTACAATTTTTACAAGCACTGTAAAATAAATATCACTTCTTAATTAAGTACGACAGAGCTTAAACTCAGTTTTAAAAATTGCCAATTTAAGCGAAAACTCTAGAGGAATATTAAAATTTCAAGTGAAATATTAAAACCTGTTCTTAATTTTCGCAAGCTTCGATTTTTTTAATGAAATCAGATAAAATTTTGAGCTACAAAAGGTACCCAGTGAAATAATGAAAAAATAATAGTTCATCGAATATTTGCTGTTTGTGGCGGGCATAAAATAGGCAATGCACTTACCAGTGATACGCAACTCCTCAGCGTTTGACCGTAATTCTGGATGTGGGTTCGATTCCTACTTAGAAGAATTAATTACTTTAATTTCTTCGTTTCTTGCTGGTAATAAGACAGAGCGTGGGGTTTAGTTCTCTGCGAACTCTGCTAAATGCTATACAGCGTGAAAATTAACAGGGAGTGTTTTTTCTTCGCAATGATGGGAGTTCATGTAACAGATATGCTAATATAATACCTCGCATTATACCACCCGCTATTTAATGTGTTTGTACTTCATTATGATATTATTTGACTAACAATAATAATTAATTTATAATGATTATAATAATATACATAATAATTATTTAATAAAATATAATTAGTAATAATTTTGTATTATCACTATATTTTTATTATTTTTAAGTATAATAATCTGATATCAACTAATCAACTTGTTTAAATATAAAGTGGTGGTAAGATGTTCCATCCACCTTTGTCACATACAGTCTTCCATATTTTAAATATATTTTTTACGAGCACTGCACTCAAAAGTATAACTAACACGAATAAAACGCCCTACGACAAACAACACTCCGTTTTATCTTCACCCATTATTAAAGTACTTACGTAGCGGTTACTTCTGCTTCCTCCACTTTCACCAATCTCTTAATACACAAGTACGTATACGAGTATGTGTATACTTCATGAATTATTGATGACATATCTGATCCCTTGTACTATAACTGTCAACATTACTATTAAAAGCTCACTAGATATTTCCCTTTCCTCATATTCTGTTACATTGCAAAAATAAATATGATTTAATGTTCATGTATCTTAATTCTTTTCAGTTTTTTTATTATTATTCGTATAGCGTTTGATTTTACTTCTTACTCGTATAACAGAGTACGAACAGCCAAACTTAATGAAATAGGAATAACAAAAAATGTTTTTAAGATTTTAGCATCATATCTCACCGACAGAATATAGACATTAAACTAAGAGAAACACAAAGTAAGCCCCAAAATATTACTTATGGACTTCCACAGGGATCAATCTTACGCCCATTGCTTTATCTTATATATATTATCAGCATCCATAATATCAATTTATATGACATAATATCAATGTATCTTTATACGCTAATAATAAGAGTCGTTTCTATTATGGAAATAATTTAGAAACTACAATGAACGATTCGATTAAGAGATTTTAAACGATTAAATACTTGGCTTCAATACAATGTGTTCACAGTCAACGCATCTAATTCAAAATACATAACTTTTGCTACAAAGAATAAAAAGATATCCCATAAAATAGTTTTAAGCATTAATAACGAAGCAATCACGCAAGTGGATGAAGAAAAATATTTAGGACTGATTCTTGATAACAGAATGACATGGAAAGCCTATATTTATAAAATGAAATCTAAACTAATATGTTTAATGGGAGTAATTAAAATCATTGTACGGAGCTTGGCACAAAAAAGGCTTAATAAAAATACTATTTAATCGCCGAAAGATAGTCTGCATAAAATTTACGCATCAGTTTTATAAATATTGCTCTCTCTTTGTAAATATCGCGAATCCTTCTTCGTGCGGTTAGGACATCTCATTGGTCGCTAGAAGCTTAGATATATACTATAAGACAAGTATCACCATTTTTGAAATATAATACCAATGTGAGTCAACATTACGCATACCTACGACTACCTTTCACGTGACTTTAATTTATGGAGTATTTTTGTTGGTTTTCGTCTTTTTTATACTTGATATCTTATTTAATATATTTTTTTCAAACACATAAATACTTAAACAAATGGACTACAGTACATATATAATCATATATGTACTACAGTACATGGGCATAGTTTTGTTTAGACTGCTTCCTTTTCCTCCTATAAATCAAAACCATTTAAAATGTTATATATCTTATGATACCGACCGACCGACGACGGGCAAAAATAAACGTTTTTATAATGAAGCTAAGGGCTGAGTGGACAGAGTAGATCAAACGAATTCTGTATGTATTGTAAGAACAAATAATCATTATTGTATGAAATTAATAATATTTCTCGCATATATGTTTTTAATATTCGGAGCAAAGGCAAAAAATTCAAAAAGTAAAAAAAAATATATATATATATATATATATAACATGAAACTGTCATCAGTATTTATGCACTAACAATCAATTCATTGTATTTATTGGCTCTATTAAATTTGCTAAATTAAAAAATAACATGCAAAAAAGTGTATTGTGGAGAGCATAATATTTTTTATATTTGCCAAAACTGTTTCTGGCTGACTTTTATGTTTCTTTTGTATGTAATATAATCTAATATTCTTTTTATAACACAAAATTGTAATTATTTCAAAAAGAAACTCTTTTATAAAGAAAAAACTTACCATCACAAGGTTTTCTTTATTTTGTAGAAGAGGTTCAAGTTTGTTTATTTTTTTCTATTAATAAATAAATTTAAATTAATTATCTGTACTTTTTATTATTTGTACATATGTATAATACGTAATAATGTATGTTTTCTTCAATAATCCATATCTATATTATAAATTCGAAAGTAACTCTGTCTGTCTGTCTGTCTTTTACACAATCAGGGCCAAACCGCTTATTCAATTGTAATAAAATACTCATATAGAGATACTTGAGGGTCTTTGGATGAACATAGGTTACTTTTTTTTCTCATATTTTTAATATTGTCGATATATACTAATATATTAAAATACTTTTTAATTTGACAGGCAATTTATTCCGCCATGTTAATAGCAACCGACCGTTGCTAAGCAACGGTTTGCAAAGTTTATTTGTTGTTATAAGAAAACGTCACCCAAAATGAGCTTGCTTAACGCATACATGACGTGCGACGACTCAACCTTATGAGATACATAAAAACAATGTTTAAAAATATTGTTCTTTAAATAATGTTTAAAAAAGTCCGCGATACATATACCATGTTTATCTCTGAAGGTTGAGCAAAAGTAACCATTTTAATTAATTTACTTTATATTTATCGGGTTTTTGTTGTAGGTATTTTCTATAATGACATTGATCCTTATGAAAATAAATATAATAGGCACTTTTAGCATTTCATCTGGATTGAAATTTTAGTTTACTGTATAACATTCTAATAAATAATTAAGGAGATGTCACTGATTCGAAATGACCTAGCGAGCTACGACCGGCATAGTATGACCGCCGCGAACGGGCAGATGACTTTGACGGTTTTGTAATTTTTCATACATTTTCGAAGTACTGTTAATTTTTATGTAATTATTTGCTGTTTATAATTAATTTATACTTTTCTTTGGTTCTTCGCTTATTCGAGTAGTAGATTAGTTAGATTTTCATTAATTTCTTGGTGTGGTGTAAGTTGCGGCCCTGCGCGGCATCGGCATAATATTAATTAAGTATTAAGGAAAGAATTGTTATATCATCTCGGTTGAATGGTTATCTATACCGTTGTTATACACTTAATAAATTGTAGTTTAAGTTTTTTGGGATTTTATTTGATATTGCTCGCAAAACTTATCATACTTAATATAGAAAGGACTTTAGTTATTTCATATAGTATCTATGGACGCGCGCATGGAAAACGTGTAAAAAGATTTTTCCCGGGTAAATCAGTAAAATCGGTCACTGAAAGTCCAATAAAAATCAAAACATATAATTATTTTTTATTGTATTTGAGTATTATGTAAATAACCACATGAACTTGCAAAAACATAGCACAACACATTTACTTTTAATTCTTTTAAATATTTATTTTACTTTGATAATATTAATAATGCAGCAGTTTTGTTTAGTTTGTTTTATTAATATTTTACTTTGGTGACGTTTACTTATATTTTTTTTCATTTAATTTAGTTACATATTTTCAAAAACAATTTCCTAAATATATCTAATAAGCATTCGTATAGTTTAAGCGGGCGAAGCCGCGTCCGGGTCCGCTAGCATATAATAAAAATGTCCCGATCTATAGACAAATAAAAAATATGCGGTAAACTTACGCATCTTACTACATATCTTTAACGTACGTAAAAATATGACTATCTTTCTAGGATTAAATATTATTTCCTTACTTCAAATAAAAATACATATAATGAAACAGCTCCTATATATTTATCAAACCCGCACACAGCTATTTCTGCAGCGCACGCGATTAAAGTATATACAAAGGCGCCCTAATTATTGGTATTTCGTTATTTAAGACTAACTAAGGCTATGTTCAGATGACAAGCGTTCAACGCGCGTTTCGATAACGCGCGTTTACAACTACATACTTTTTGTTCAGGCCGTACACATGCTAACGCGCGTTTTAATAAAGCGCGCGTTGACGCTGCGCTAGCGCTTGACTGTTGTAAGCGCGCGTCAACGCGCGCTTTGAGATCATTGATTTTCTATGTTTCCGTTCAGTTGAGCGCGCGCTTTCGACGTGGATATACGCATTTTAAGGGATCAGTTCGTTCAGAAATCGTGTGGAAATTGGGCGGACCCAATATCTCCGTCTTCTATCACGTCGGTTCAGCCTTCGGTATAAAATCACCGCTAAAACTGTTTCTACGTCCATCTCCTTCAAATGTAGAACTCTACTGAAATCTATGGCGGCCGCGACAATGCGCGTTCAACGCCTGACAAGCGCGTGTCATGTGAACACTATACAAAAAATTAGCGCACGTTCAGCGCGCGTTGAACGCTTGTCATCTGAACGTAGCCTAAGAGTTAAACCGTAATGTTACATAGCTGTTAGCACTCCTGAAGAATGTAGCTTTCATACAAAACAAAAAAGTCCGACAATTAAGTCCAGAGATCTTATCGTTTAAATAAACAAACAAACTCTTCCGTTTTATTATATCAATATAGAATTTTATATTATTTTTTATGTAATATGGTGCATACTATATATAAATATATCAATTAATCCATATGGGTTAAATATAATTTGACTCATTTAATCTCTATATATAATAAAACAATAAAAATATTTTGTCTGTACACTTAAAAATAATAATAGAAAGAAAAAATATTTTTTTGAATTTTCTGTCTGTCTGTATGTTTGATCACGCTTATCTCCGAAAGTACTGAACCGATTTAAATTTTTTACCAATTGCTTTATTTTAACTCAGCTTAACATTTAAAGTTTGTTTCATAAAAATCTCTTATAAAAAAAAAGTTATATTTATATATATATATATATATATATATATATATATATATATATATATATATATATATATATATATATATATATATAATGATAACTTTTTCATTTGAATGAACTCAAGGCATGAGTTTCCCTGCGAATATTATATAGCAATCTAAATCTATACTTATAAAAAATATATAATTTTTTGTAATAAATCTGTATTTTAACTGTAAATATGTATTTAGTTAAACGTCTTTATCGATTAATATAATTATATATTAACTACATTTTTACTCTCCGAACAGATACAGCTTAACTTTAAGCCCAATAAATGGCGCTGTGCATAAAGCATTTAACACTATCAAAATTCAGGATATTGTGTTTATTCTCTGCAAAACCGAGCTCCTTCGATCTTGCCCCGACTTTCCGAGATGTACCCGTGCCGATAGCTGACCATCTTGAGCTTCTTGGCATGAACCTTACGTCAGATTTGAACTTTGGACATTACATCGAGTCTTTGACTACAACTGCAGCTAAAAAACTAGGTGTGTCAGGTGACAGCGTGACACTGTTCTATTACTCTGTGACACATTTGCAGCATATAATTGTTTGCGGCTTTATATTACTAGAGTTGCGTACATTCTGAATAAAATACGTTAATATGCGATTATTTATAAATAAATTATTTTCATTTAAAATATTTTCTTTTAATAAATGTCGAAAAAGGAAAACAAATGTTTTAAACACCATTTTATGCACTTGCTTAAACTGTTAAATCATTAAAATAGATGAGGGTACGCTCCTACATATATATAAAAAAAGGATTTCTTTTTTCATGTATTTAAAAAATTTACAAATCAAGCTCTATAACGATAGGCTTAATAATTTAAAGCAATAAATTACTTTGTTATAAGTATGTAGTACTTTATGTAAGATATTCTTGTTTTTAATCGATTTGGATACTCTTATTTGTATTAGCTATAGGTTTATCTCGTCGAAAGGAGTCGGTGGGGTGGCAGGAAACGCAAACTTTCATTTGAAATAGCTAAATATAGCATTCACTTCCGTAGCTCTAACTTTTTAATTGCCTTCGGAGTTCAGCATCGCTAAGATCAAATGCCTTTCACCTTCAGCTCTCTGCGAATTGCAAATGCGTGGTGCCCTCTGTGATGTAATACAAACTGTATTTTTATCACTTATACAATATATTTGTATTGGTATTCTGTAATTACAAATAGTTAACAATAGTAGCTAGTAGTAGCTATAGTACTAGTAGGTACATACAATGACTGTTCTTTAGCAATAATAAGATTTATAACGATAAACTGTATATACGAGGTTGCTTAAAAGTTCATTATAAAATTCTCCGCTAATATCTTTTCCAGTATCAACTATTTTGCTACAATGGTACATTATTCTATTATTGTGTAAACAAGAACATCATGATATTAAAACACAATCCCGCGCGGAACACTTCCACGTTATAAATCAGGATGAACAAACAAACATTTTTTTGTAATTGATGCTCTCGTCTTGTGCGTGCCCCCCCCCCAACCTGGTGGGAGCCGCCCCACACCCCCTCCGTCGCCCTCTGTTCTGTGATGTATTAAGCTGATATAATTCACTCGCTCATTTTCATTTCATCACTGAGCGTTGTTTAGACTCCGCGCGCGAAAATTACAAACAAATTGAGCAAATATTTGATCGCGCGTTTCAGTTTCGTGTAACAGATAACTTTGTACACGAAAATATTTCGACAGCGATCGAAACTAACATATTATGATGAATTTTAAATAATGGCCGACGAGAAATAAATAAAGAGAAGTAAATGCGTACTCGCGCGGTGGCGGGCTTGGCGAGACCAAGGCCGCCATCGCTAATGGTGTAGAGTTATATTGCGTTATTAAAATAAATGTTTTAGCTATTAGTAGTTATAAGATAAGTATCAGACTAGAAGAAGCACTCACTAATTTATTTTGTGATACTACGATCTTATGAGTAAAAACTCTTGTAGTATAGAATTACTCATATTATAGCTATTACTGATACTTTAACTGTATCATTAATAGCTATAATATGAGTTAGACACGTCTCATTAATAAACAATTGTCAGATAAGGAGTTAAACCACTGCCAGAACCAGAACACGTCTATTTGACACCACAAATATTATATTAAACTACAAAGCTTGCTATAATTAAATTTAATTCCGTTTAAAATATATAGTTTTTTAAAAAAATGTGCATAGGCTTTACTTTATTACTACATTTTTTACGGTATTTTTAGACAAATTAGTATAAACAGATAATATGTGTGCGCTAGTACGTCTCCAAGAAACGTTCAATTATTATTATTTTCAAGTGTGTCAATAACATTTCATTTACCAGTAGTATATTTAATGTAATAAGTATATCATACACATTTTGCAGCGATGGGCGGAATTTACAAAGAGATGTATGATTGTGATGACACCTCAATTTCGGGTAACAGCGAAACGCTGAGTCTTGATGTAGCTGATGGCGAAATCAGTGTAGAAGAAGTTGAGAGTGCAATACGAAGTCTGAAATGTGGTAAGTCAGCGGGAGAGATGGAGTTACTGCCGACATAATCAACTATGGTGGGCCACGCGTCTTGGACTTGTTCTGGTTTTTGTGCAATTTATGCTGAAAACCAGGGGAGGTCCCAGACGATTGGCAAGGTGCGGTCATCGTGCCTTTGTATAAAGACAAATGTTCACAGATAGACTGCGCAAGCTATAAGCCAGGTAGTAGTAACCGTAGGTATGGTTCAGATCTTTTCCCTCTGCATGATCACGGAAAAATTTTTGGCCGTTAACCAAAAAGTTTTTGTGCTTTTGTGGACTTGGAACAGACGTTTGACAGAGTTGTAAGAGCGAAGTTAGGGCAGATACAACCCCGGTACAATGTGAGCGGACCCTTGCTGCAAGCTGTAAAGTCTCTTTACAGAAATCACTCAGCTTGCGTGCGAGTTCTTAGCTGGCATGTCGCCTTAGTTTGACATCCAATCGGGTGATAAACAAGGTTGCGCCAATGCGCCCATGTCAGCTTGGTTGTTCAATTTGTATTTGGATAGCTGTCTCCAAGGAGTGAAACAATGTGATATTGGAGTGAAAGTAGGTGATTTGAGTGTGAATTGCCTGCTGTACGCAGATGATGCAGTGCTCATTGCAGCATCAGAATGCTTGTTGCAGATGTTGGGCACCACTGAAAGAAAGGTGTGAAAATAATGGTCTAAGTCTGAATACGAAAAAGGTTTTGTTTCAAGGTGGAAAGTATGTTGAGTAGAGATACGAGATAGATGTGGAAAGGCGTATTGCTGCCGGTAACAGGATTAACGGAGCCTTAGTTACATTGATCAGCACAGCTGCGCGTTTGGCTGTACACAATGCAGTTATGGTACCGACGTTGTTGTAAGGCAGCGAAACGTGGGTATTACAGAAGAATAATGAAAGAGAGATAAATGCCGTGGAGATGCTATTTCATCGTAGGATATACCGAATCAGCTTAGCTGATCGAATCCACTATGAACAGATACACAGAATGGCAGGTACTAGAGAGGATGTCACGGTGATAATAAAAAAGGAACGTGCTCAGCTGGATTGAACACGTTGAACGAATGAGTGATGAAAGAATAGCAAAAAAGATTTATGATGGAAAAGTGAGTGGTGAGAGAGATAGGCCACCTCGTTTGACCTTCGAAAAACACATGATCAAATATACTGGAGGACGGTCACGTAAAAAGCATGAGGACCCCCCGGAGGGCATGTAAGAAGAGATTTTAAATGAAACTAATTTAACCGGATTAACCGCGTATATTTAAGATTTTACATTTTGGAAACCCGACGTTTCGAACACTTTGCTTTTTTGCTTGCTTCACACCAATGCTTCTCTTTGTTTGACCAATGTATGATAAGCCACAATCACAATCTAGTTTGTATACACCTGCACACTGTAAAGGAATGTTACTTTTTACTGGTCTCAAGAATTGGCTCACTTTCTTGTTAGGGTTGAATATAGTTTTTATAGAAGCTCTTCTTAAGATGTTGCCAATCCTGTCTGTAACCCCCTTCACATATGGTAGCAAGAATTGTGTTTCAAGTATGTTCTTCCTAAAGATAAATCTTAAGGAATTATAAACAACTCTTTAAAAAATATGTACTATACATATAGCAGAGTAAGCAGAGGCTAGTGTTAAGATACCTTGTTCCCCATACCCAGTTTTCGAGATATTGCATTTCGAATGTCGTAACTCAGCGCTGTGTTTTGCTTGTCACTAGACGGAGGAATTGAAAATAATTCATTCCGCCGAGTAAATATCAGACTCACAACCGTCGCATTTACAGTTGGCATACTGCTGCAACTTCAATCACTTTTTATAAGGGAATAACTGTTATAAATAACGATCTCTAAACCAAATGTGACCGAAACTTTAATTTTCAACGCGTTAAGTGTTTGTGATAATAATTTGTTTTAAATTTGTGCGCAAATTTAAAACAAATTTTAAAATATCAATTAGAACTACGAGAGCACCGCGCTAGCACTCAGAGGCTTAGTGCAGGTAAATATAATAGTTTAATATAAGCCCACCTCCCCGCTCACTCACTCACTCACTCACTTACTCACACACGATACTGTTGAGCACTTGTAGCTTTATGAAAACGTATGGGTTAGTAGTCAGAGCGCTTGGATGGTTTCCAAGAGGCGTAAGTTCAAATCTCGCCACGTTCAAAATTTTTATACGTTTTCCTAATTGTGGAATAAGTATAACACTTTAAAAATGCCAAAAACTATTAAATATTTTTGACGTATCGCTTCTTTGTTGTGTGACACAATCACGCATATATGGCATATTACATTGTAGGTGGATGCAACCTAGTGTTCAGACACTTCCTTTCCCACTTTCCGAAGCCTCGATTGACGTATTGTTACCAGAGCGAGGAAATGAAAATATTAAATGATTACACAGAGCGGGAATCGAACCCACAAATGTTATATTTATGGTCACACGCTGTGCTACTGTTACTTTGGCACGACGGACGACCTTAAAATTCTACACATATCTATACAGATATATGGTTTATTAAAATTATTAAAACAATGATATACAGTCTACTCTACGGTATACAGTCTGCACTACTGTAGTAAAACATGTTACATTGTAGTTTACGCGACATGTGACAATCCAATTTGCCGGCGACTCTCTCTCTCTCTCTCTCTCTGTCCCTTGAGGCCGCGACTGCGAGCTGTTTTAATATTGGAAATGAAATGTCACATTTTTCATCTCGCAGAAATTATAGATGTTAGAAGTGTTGTGGAAATGATTTTAATTTAAATTTACATGTTATAAGTTTAGAAAAGTCTTAGGTAGGTACTTCTAATTATTTTATTCGTATATGTATCGACTCGTATTTAACCAAAAACATCAATTAACCTACTATTTGGTTTCTATTTTGAGACACAAAATAACAAACGTAACAAACCCACTGACATAAAATCAAATATACCTACTACCCTTAACTAAGCTTTAAGACGTTTAATATAATTAATGAGCAAACATATGTAAGAAATATTACATAGAAATCAAAAAAATAATAATTTAACAATTCTATCTATTATTGATAAATGATTACGCCCTAACCTCAAATGGACAGACTACAGATGGTGAACGTTTCAACTGTCTGATTCTATTACAATGGAAGAATTATACTTTCTTAATCGA
>DWMY01000354.1:0-28094 GCA_018249775.1 Heliconius hecalesia formosus
ATATCACATAATAGTCTCGAAATAAATATTTATATAAATAGTAAATATTAGTAATAACGTGAAGGGGCACTAGTATGCGACTAAATATAGTATATATAGTATAGGCACGACGGTTGTAGATTCTATTCCCTATTCGGGGAAATAAATATTTGGTATTTTCATTTACTCGCTCTGGTAACGCGGCGAAGCGCGGCTTTGAGTTTCGGCACTCAACATGCAATTTGGCAGAAAGTGGGGAACGGAAGTGTCTTAATTGAGAACGGAGTATCGTAACACTAGGTTTCCTCTACGTACTCTGCCGGGTCCCGGATATCCGGGATAGTGTGCAGCTTAAAAATGTGTATTATAGAGTAATATCATCGAAATGATTTGCTTGACTGAACCCGATAGTAATGAGATCAAATTCCATTAAATAAAACTATTTATATTTATGATATTAACATAGGTACATGTTTTCCTGCCTTGTTACATAAAATACAGCGTATATACGCCGCTCAACACTAAACAAATTCTCTAAATAAAGCAAAAGTGAAGAACGGGGAACCTAATACCTAGATAATCTATGCCTATTCTACTATGTGAGGAAAAAGCGTAAAGCAAGAAAACACAAGTTTTAACATTACATTCTGTCTGCCTACACAGCGAGCTACAGCAAGAAGCCAAAATTCAAGTTATATAAATAAATCAAAATCAATAAATACTACTTCAATAATGATTTATGACAACAACGATAATAAAGACAGTTTATTGTCCGGAAACTGAACTTTAGAAGTTTCCTGTATTGATAGATTCAATGGGAAGTGAATTCAATATAATATGTATAGGGGCCGAACTATTAAATAGAAAAGAACATAAGAAAAGAATTTATTTTATTATTATGTTAATATTTTGTAAGACGAATGAATCCCTAGAATAAATTTGGTGAGACATCTTTTAATGTTGTAAAGAATATATCATAGATTTATTAGCTTTACTTATACAAATTAGTTTTGTTAATTTCATAAATCTTTTGTGTTCAGTGATACAGGTAAAACTATCGATCTTACGTAAAACGAAATACTATTTATAAAATGTCGAAATGCAAATAAAAAAAATTAAAAGATAAGCATTTCCCCTGATGGAAATCGAACCTACTACTAGCCAGCGTACAACCAAAAGTTACTTAAATTTGTCAAAAAAACATAGAAAAACCTTTTACTTTTGTAACACAATACATATTTTTTAAATTAAAAAAGTCCATAAAATTATTTTAAAAACCACAAACAATTCTAAAAGGAAACAAAATACGAAATATCCTTTCATCAACAAAGAGCTGACAATCTTCAAACAGGACATATTTTGTTAAATTGTAACTAAGAATACTCTCAATTAAATTACCGTTTAAGCAAGAAAAAAAACTAAATCAAAATCAGTTCATCCATTTCGGAACTACATTGCCCATACAGACATAGCTCTATATATCATATAATACACACATATACCAACTTACCCATAAAACGGGATAATCATTGGCATAATGAACGGAACAGTCCAAGTCCACTTGACCACCAATATCTCTGATCTGCTGCTGAGTTATATGGGATATTGTTGGTGTTCTTTGTCCATATGCTAAAAATAAACAGAAATGTTTGTAAAAAATTATAAAAATCTTATAATTAAAATATAATTGGAGGCCATTGTACAGAATTGGCAGTGTCTGAATGTAAACGCGATGGTTGTGGGTTTGATTCTCAGTCGGCATTTTGGCATAATAGGTGAATCTATGTAAAAGCACACAAAATAGATTATATTCTAAGATTCTAAAAATTTGTAAATTAAACATATTTAATTTTTTGAGTTAGGTTACCTTTTTCGATAAATCAATAAAGAAAACCTAATCAAATTATATTATTACTGTAGAACTAAATGTGAACAAGTTGAAGTATACTTATTAAGTCACTATAATCTGTAAAGTTTTCCAATAACAAACTATCACATTTATAATAATAGTCCTTATGAATTTGCATATAATATATATATATATATATTAGGATAGTTCACCTTTCCTTTGGGAGTACTATATGTTAAAACAAAAAAGTTTCTTTAGAACTTTTTTCAAAGAAAATATTTTACTCATATTTTCTTCCTTTCCTTTGTGTAATATTTTTTCAAAGTGGACATCAAAAAAGTCTAGACACCCTAACTTTTCCTTGTGAGACTAAGACACATATCACAGTAGAAATTTTCTTGATCACACACAATTGTTATGGGTCCAAATAAAATTTGGGCAATTGCTTATATTTAAAATAATGATTACATTTTGTTATTTTATATGAATAAGAAATAACATAATTTTTAGCAAAAAAAAAACCAACTTCAACCAAATGACCTTGAAGTTTATATCTTCCAATAAAAAAAATCATTGAAAACAGTTAGACTAACATTGTCAGAAATGGACCAAATTAAAATGAGACCACATGGGAAGTACCAGCTTTCAAATAAAAATGTTAATAATCAGTTTACCTAGTCAAAAATTCTGATGTAACAAATATAACACAAAATTCAGGCGAATTGATAACTTCCTCCTCCATATATTTATTTAAATATATCAACTTTATGAATCTAATATCAATAATATAAGCAAATAAAGACATGTTTAATTTAGATAATTTATTTAATTTAAATATAATAAATAGTCCAATAATAAAAATAGCTAGATACTATATAAAATGTTATCTTTTATTTATTTTAATATAATAAAGTGGAAAAGTTTGTTTGTTTGTTTAAACACTAAAATCTCTGGAACTACTGGACCAATTTACTTTTTGTTTGTTTTGTATGAAAGCTACATTCTTCTTTCTTAAGTAGTCAGCCCTCAATATTAAATAACAATAATTAGGAATGCCATTGTATTACTTTAGCCATGTGAGAAGCCATGAGTGTGCCGCTAGTCTTTTATATATTTTAATAATCAGCTTCACACTGTATCCCACACACAGCAGGGTAGGCAGAGGGAACCTAGTGTTAAGACACTTCATTCCCCACTTTCTGCCGAATTCTGGAGGCATAGCGTGTTGAGTGGCAGAACTCAACACCGTGCTTAACCTCGACACCAGAGTGAAGAAATGGAAATATAAATTTAAGTAAATATTTCATCTCCTCGAGTAGAGATCGAACCCACAACCAATCACTTTTACAGTCACACCTTGTGCCGCTGCGCCACGACTGGCCTCTTTTTTATATATTTTACTCTTTAATATTATTGTCAATTGAGTGTGCTATTTTTATAACTTCAAGATGTATCTCACATATACTAAGGTAGGCAGAGGAGTTGTGTTCCCTCACATCATTAAATTTTCAATAATTTGTGAATCCATGTTACAGTCTCTTGTAACAAAAACAAGGAAGTATTTAACTCTTTCCCTTTAAGTGCTAATAGAAATCTAAAACCATAGTATTTATAGCCCTAAGATTATCTGATATGTTTTTGAATGGTTTGAAAATATCCTTGCAGGCCCTAGGTGGCAGTATAACCAATGAGTAGTGTAATATACCAACTTAACAATAAGAAAGCATTCAGCATTCATTGTCATTATTATGTTTCCAGATAGCATATTGCCTGCTTTATATAATTATTTAAATAACTTTACTTCAAAATGGTAGTGAGAAATTTAGTTAAATAATATTATATATTTATGATATTAGTGAAAAAAAAAACTAAGCATTTTACGGTTAATTATTTTAGTTATTGTTATGCTTAAAATACTTATTCTTATTTGATTTTTTTTAACTAAATCCAAAAATCTTTGGATATTTTTTTTAATAATAGGTTATAAACACGTATATAAGACTGTTAATGTTTTAAAATTATCATAAAAAATACTAATAACTAAAATTCAATACATCTAACTACAACATATTTATGGACTACTTAAAATTAATACTAAGCCATATTGTCATAAATCAATTGAAATGAATGAAATTTAAGATATTATCATATAATTACAGGTATTATAGAACAAATGACTGTCGAGGGTAAATTTAGTATCGGCTTTTGAAATCAACCCTTCTTCCTGTCAATGCAATGAAGCGCGAAATGGATCGATAATTTGCATTCCCCGCTTTATTTTGACACCATTTTTATTTTTATAACAAAAAAAATACGTTTCTTAAGTAAATAATATCGTTATGTATTGCATTGAAAACAAAATGAGTTTTTATACGTATATTACAATATAAATATACAACGAGTAGTCATATTACATCTTGTATGACCTTTTTCTATATACATTTTGTTATATATTTATTTGTATAAAAAGAAATATAGCAGTAAAATCTTTTCAAAATAATAAATAGGGTGTGTCGTGTTCGTCACAAGTAGTAAACACTAACAATTGAAATAGTTATTTTTCTTTTAAAACGACAATTTTACCTAATAATCATAAATGTAAATAAGACATTAAAGTATTTATTATTAAGTATAACTCACCAATTGATGCTAGAAAGAGTATTTGTATGAAATATTTGAAATTAAAAAATGCCATTTTATATGACGCTCACAACTATACACGACAAAAATCGCGAATAAACTTTCGTTGTATCGTTTTGAATGGAGCGTGGTGAGGTGCGTTCCGTTTCACGTACGATGAAATGAATGTATTTATTATTTTTATAAAAATTATAAAATATATAGAAAAAAAAATTACAATACATTTTCGTTTTAGTTATGTCCATATTTTATATATTATAATATAATTTCCTTTTAGATTTTGTTTATGTCCCGTAAATATGAGCTCAATACAAATGTTGTTGGCTGATTTAGATCTTTAACTAGAACTAATTTTGAAGTAGCTAGGTAATATTATGATTAAATATTTTTTTCACCTTTTAATCATCAGCTTCACGCTGTATCCCGCACACAGTAGGGTAGGCAGAGGGAACCTAGTGTTTAGACACTTCGTTCCCCACTTTCTGCCGAGTTCTGGAGGTATTGCGTGTTGAGTGGCAGAACTCAACGCCGCGCTTTGCCTCGATACCAGAGAGAAGAAATGGAAATATAAATTTAAGTAAATATTTCATCTCCTCGAGTGGGGATCGAACCCACAACCACTCGGTTTTATAGTCACACTTTGTGCCGCTGCGCCACGACTGGTCCTTATTAATCTGACCTTTTAATCAAGTTGAGTAGTATTAGTTGAGTAAGTATTTTATATAAAAATAGTTATTATATGTGAGGCCAGTCGTGGCGCAGCGGCACGAGGTGTGACTGTAAGACCGACTGGTTGTGGGTTCGATCCCCACTCGAAGAGATGAAATATTTACTTAAATTTGTATTTCCATTTCTTCGCTCTGGTGTCGAGGTTAAGCGCGGCGTTGACTTCTGCCACTCAACACGCTATGCCTCCAGAATTCGGCAGAAAGTGGGGAATGGAGTGTCTTAGCACTAAGTTCCCTCTGCCTACCCTGCTGTGTGCGGGATACAGCGTGAAGGTGAAAAAAAAAAAAATTAAAATATGTTATTGTCCAAATAATAAATAATTTATGTATAAGTAACATTTATTGGCCTCTGGTTATAGAGTATTCATTTAATGATTCAAGATTGCATTGTTTGAATTTGAAAATCATTTATAAAATTAGTGAATTAAGGCCAGTTGTGGCACAGGGGCACAAGTGACTGTAAATGCGACTGGTGGTGGTGGCTGGTCCCCACTTGAGCAAATTAAATATATAATACGCCACTGAACACGCAATGCCTCCAGAATGAGGCGGAAAATGGAGAGTTTCTTAATCTGCTGTGTGCGAAAATATATTAAAAGTTTTATTCATAATCATTTGTTTTTTGATTCGACTTTGATATCTTATTTTCAAAATAAAGATTTTGTCTATAATATATGAACTGTTTTTTCTGCTTCACGCTGTATCCCGCGTATAGCAGAGTATATAAAAAGAAGCCAGTGTCAAGACACTTCGTTCGCAAAGCCCCGGTTAAATAAACAGTTTATTGAAGAAGAATGACGTGTCGCAACCTCATTTTAATCCCTCTAACAAATATTTCTTTAGTTACACGCTGTATCGTGTAATAATGGGGTGGGCAGGGGAAATTTTTGACGGCGTATAGTATAGTGGAATTCAACGCCGCGTTCTGTCTTGTGACCAGAGCGCGTAAATGAAAAAAAATCTCTCTCTCTCTCTCTCCCGAGTGGGAATAATGACCCACAACCATATTAGTTTACATTCAAGCGTGCGAACCACACCTGGCCAAACCTACAACTCGTGGTGCAACAGTACAAATTGAAACTGAAATGTGTAATTAAATTACTAAAAAATGTTCTAATAAAGACTATCTAGAAAATTGATATTACTTATTAGTATTTATACTAATCAAACTAATAAATATTTTTATTTTATCTTGGTTAGAAACAACCTATCTGTAGATATTTTTTATATTATCTCGTGTTCAGTTATTTTTGTCAAATTGAATAACAAAAAATTGAAGCTTCATTTATGTTCCGGGTTTTGCACGCTGGCTATTGTGTTCTTTCTTTCTTTCTTTTCTCTATCTACTGATATATTTTTTATCATCTTCTTATTATTCTTCTTCTTTACAATCAAAGTACCAAAAGACAGGTTTATATTAAATATTAAATCTAAGTTATAATTACAATTTTTGATAATCGTAGACCCAACACTCATGGTCACATAAATGATATATGGATCATAAACTTACACAAAGCTGATTAAAAAAAAAAGATAATAACCTATTCTGTTGAGCCTGAGCCAGTCGTGGCGCAGGGGCACAAAGTGTGACTGTAAAATCGACTGGTTGTGGGTTCGATCCCCAGACGAGGAAATGAAATATTTATTTAATTTATATTTTCATTTCTTCGCTCTGCCACTCAACACGCAACGCCTCCAGAACTCGGCGGAAATTACAGTATAGTTAAGACTTAAGACATGACTGCGAAGACACACCGTTCTCGAATTTTATGCGCATAGTAAGTTGACTGGTGGAACTCAACGCCGCATACCATAGGTAACTAGATAAATTTCTTTAGGTCCTATAGTAAATGTCCCTGATCTGATAAATTTATCACAGAAACGACAGACAAAAACGTTTACATATCTAAAAAAAAGTAATACAAAACAACACAAAAGGCATTAACGATATGGATTTATCACAGCTTTCATAAAGTCACCAGATAAGATATTATGGGCCATTAAATAGTTATAGTTGTCACATAATAATATAAATATATGAAGTCAAGTTAAGTCAAAGTCAAATAATTTTAAATAAATCTAAATAAGAAGTTACATGCTTCCCTTCTAAAACGTCAAATAATTTACCACCAGTTCACTAAAGTTAATGCCTAAGACCTGACAAGAACCGGCGCAAGAAACGAGGCGGGACTTTCTTTTTAATCAATTTTATACAAATACATATTTAATTATTTGTGACAATGATACCTTTGAAACAGACTGGAGCGAGCATTTCATTCCCAAGGCGTGTTATCATTTACAAAATCATTAATTTGGTAATAACCTTTAACACACAAACGTCTTTTCACAATTTTTTTAAATCGTGATATAGAAAATTCTCTGACGTTTTCTAGGATCCTATTGTAAAAGCGTACACATTGTCTCATAAAAGAATTACGGACTCGATATAATCGAGCTACAGGTACGATAATGTTAGTCCTATTTCTAGTATTGATTAATATCAATGAATTCATCAATTTTGGTAAAATCATTATTATTTTTCTTAACATACATAACATTTTTCCCGACTGCTAAGGAAGGGTTATGTTTTTCGCGCGTATCTTGTATGTGTGTAATATTCTTTATTACCTCATATCTCCCGAACCGCTGAACGGATTTACATATTTGAGGTATCGTTAGATTTGTATTAGCAGCCCAAGTGTTCTTAGATAGGTGACGTTAATAAAAAATAATCATTGCGGTTGTGGTACGCCATTGGACTTAGTGAAAAAAAAAAAAATCGTTTCGAATACTACAATATGGGTGTCAAATTCAAGAGCTTAATTTCAGGATTTCAAAAAGTTAATAATATAAAGATATCTCGATAATAATTTAAAGATATCTCGACTGTTAATCCACTTGCTCAGAATTACGAAAAATGATTGAATTATGTAATCAATCTGTTTGAAGCCGCGAATGGCCCACTGTATATAATAAAAAAAATATACATATTTTATTTTTAAATAATAATGTACAATAAGGTTATCCAAATAATATATCTTGACGCCATTATAGCGAAGTGGGGCCGCTTCTGACTATAAAATCTGTAAAAAAAACACTTTAAAATGCTACGTGTATAGTCAGACGCTGCACCATAACGACTTCGTATATAAATTTCATTTGCTTCTAAAAATAAATTCATTGAGACTGTTATTGTCTATGTTAATTTGAACCTTGACCCATCAATAAATGGAAGAATTAATATAGAAATTTAGCCACAACTCAAATGACGGGAATCTGTAGTTAAATAAATAATCATAAATCCAACCGACGAAGTGAAAACAAAGCAATAATATGTATAGTATAGTAGTATAGCTAACTGTCTATTGTCGTGTGTCTATGATTTTATATAGGACATTTTATATAGGACATTACTATCTCGATGAATTAAATTAAGTGGAACAACACTATGGTGGCACTGTTTATAAATTCTCGTACAAGTTATATATAAATGCTGCCTGCTTAAATTATTTTTATTTCACGCAAATATATTTGTACTAACTCTTACAGGCGGCTCTGGCCTCAGGAACAAAATATGTAATTAAGTAAAGATTTGTATAGTCATAAGTATAAGTATTTTCAGTATAAGTATTTTCAAACCGTACCAGTAGTTTCTGAGATAAGTGTGTTCAACTAATCAAACTCAGGGTAATAATTTTAGAGCGATGGAGAGAGAGATAGAGAGAGATTTTTTAGATTGTTTTTATTTCCCGGTCTGTTAAAAAGATTCTTTAGATTTGAGTTTTTGAATAAAATCGACTGGTTGTGGGTTTGATCCCGACTCTTTATTTACATTTATATTTTCATTTCTTCGCTCTGGTGTCGAGGCAAAGCGCGGCGTTGAGTTCCGCCACTCAACAGTTCCAGTGCAGTTCCAGAACTCGGCGGTAAGTGGGGAACGGAGTGTCTTAACACTAGGTTCCCTCTGCCAATACTGCTGAGTGCGGCATACAGCGTGAAACTGATTTTTTTCTTTTTTTTTTTAATAAAAAATATTCTAAAATATGAACATGTAAATTCATTAAAGGTGTAGAAATTTAAAGAAAAATAGCATAATAACTCGTTGCATTATTTAATAAGGATAACAGTTACGTATTATATGTACATGTATTCTCTACATTTCAGAATCTCTACTCTACATGCTCCATACATTTATCAGACGTTTTCAGCGATCTTGCATTTCTTTCTTTCTTCATCTCTTTCGAGTACTTGAATTATAGTTTCACTCACATTTAAGCGTAGGTACTCTACTAGTAAGTTAAGTTAAGAATGGTGAATCTTCTGGCTATATTTCTAAAAAAATCAGTCTGGTAATTGCGTTGATTCCATTCGGAATGAATCAGATATTCTTTAATTTCGCTATTTATTATTTATGAGTCTACTACTCTACAACTTTATGGTCACCATAAGGTTATGTAACGTCAATTAGATATCACACATTTCAGTTCAGATACACTTTAGAGTTGATAAGCTACGGACGATTTTGTAAGTTCATCTGTTTACTACAAAAATTATAAATTGTTCTGATTACTCTTTGATGAATAAAGATTTTGTTTATTATACTTAAAAGTTGTTAGAGTAAATGTTAGTATTTTAAATGAAAAAACTTTTAATATTTTAAACGAAACTTTTTTTTGGCTTCATATAGTATTTCGCGCTTTTCTTTTGTTAAGATTAAACAAAAATATTTATTTTTAGTGAAGTTCATCAGATCATATTGTTTATAATTATTATTATAAGTTAAGGAAATATTTTCCTTACGTTTTACGTGTAATCTATTTTCCTTGTAGTTTATTTTTATACAAAGAATATTTTTCACGCTTTGCTTGAGTAAAATGATAACAATTTATTTGTTTTTCAAACAAAATACAAATACTAAGGGCGTCATGGCGGAGGGGCAAGCACGGTACGACGAAGAGAGGGTTGCGAAAGTGTCTTAATGTAGCGCGACGGTCGTGGGTTCGATTCCCGCTCAGGGGAATGACATGTTTAATATTTTCATTTCCCCGATCTGGTAACTAGGCAAAGCCACCAAAAGCAATGCATCCAGAATTCGGCGGAAAGTGGGAAACGGAAGTGTATTAATGGTAACGGAGTGTTTTAACACTACGTTCCCAGGTTCCTTCTGCTTACCCTAATGTGTACGGGACACGAAGTTAAAAAAAAAACAACAATAATTTCTTTCTTTCTTTCAATAATTGTTTTTTTTAAATATTTTTATTTAAATCAAAGCATCTACCAGATACTTCGTGGCCCGAAAAAGACATGGTCTTTTATATATTTTTGTAAAGTATACAGAAATATAACATTATATATTTAACTTAATTATTTTTTCAGCTAAAACCTGAAAACATGAAGGCTGTAGTATTCAACGGTAAGGAACTGTCATTGAAATATGATGAAAACTATCCAATGCCGAAAATCATTAACGATACTGATGTCATTGTAAAAGTTGAATACTCGGGTGTGTGTGGAACTGATTTACATATAATACAGGTAAGATAATATATTTGTTTAGCTTCTCGGTTTTTCCCTAGTGGGGTTGCCAGAGAGAACGGAGCGCCAAGCGCTTCTGTCATATCTCTTTCACTCTCATCGACCTTTTTATATCTGATCTTCAAGGGATCCTCATCCTTTTTACGTAACCTTTGATCAGTATCATCGACACTGTGTTCTCGAATGTCAATCGAGGTATCTCCCTGTCTTTCCTACCACTTATTCTTGCTTCCTAAATCATATTTGTCATTCTTTCGTCACTCATGACTTCGATGTGCCCAAACTATCTCTTTTTAACCACACTAGTACCTGTAATTTTGTGTTTCTCCTCATTTATTATGTTTCTTTTATGTTTTTAGTAAGTAAATAGAGTTGCCAAGTGCTTTTGAGAGGGTCTGATGAGTTCTGGATGGGTAGCTATCAAGCTTCTTACCGATTTTAGAGATATGCTGCAGATTAGCTTAGTTTGCAGGTTGCTATGGCAGGTTAAGACGGGCAGAGTCGCGAATTTAGTTTAGTAGTCGTAGTTTGTATAATCTGATAAGACTCTGACGTATTATAGTGTGTTCAAAACAATTGATATCAAAAGGTATAATATAAATATTTTGTTGTATAACAATAATAAAATTATAATCTCCTTGAATTTAGATTACCCAGCTTTTTATATTTTTTTATTATTTAATATAAAATGTTGGTATAATTTTTTTTATGCCTGCCTGTAAGTTACAGTACGGCTGACGAGTTGTGGCCGTTCTGAAGTTAGATTTTCTGAACTTTTGCCTATTGTGCACTCGAGAAAAAATTATCTAAAGTAAGAAAGATCCTAAAATGAAATCTTCGCACCCATTTACAGCTAACTTTAGGGCGGCTCGCCGAACGTACTGTACTTTGCGACATTCGCGTCGCGTCTCGATCACATATCACAAAAAAATGTGTCAAAACACAATAATTTTAACATATCTGTGTTTTTTGCACTGTTAATAATTGGTAGATCGATAGAAAATTTTATATATAATATTTCCCACTATTTTTAACTCGTAACATGGTCCGTAGTTTTACTTTAGAAGGTATTATTAGCCATTTTTTTTATCTAAAATATTATATTTAGGCTAAATTTTATAGCTCGAGAAACTTCCTTTTGCATTTTTACCTTTTGACTTAGGTAGTCCGTCGTGGCGCAGGGGCACAAAGTGTGACTGTAAAATCGACTAGTTGTGGGTTCGATGCCCACTCGAGGAAGTGAAATATTTATTTACATTTATATTTTCATTTCTCCGTTCTGGTATCGGGGCAAAGCGCGGCGTTTAGTTCCGCCACTCAATACGCGATGCCTCCAGAAGTCGGAGTGTCTTACCACCACCATTCCGTACTTCACCGGTCTGTCTTATGAGGGACGGAGTGTCAACAAAGTTTCCAAGTTCCCTCTGCCTATCCTGCTGTGTGCGGTATACAGAGTGAAGCTGATTTGATTATAGATAGTAGGATTTCATTGAAAACATTCTAATGCTAATTCGTCCCAAGAGATTCATCATCCCATTGTTTTCTTTAATATTGTGTAGTTCTCCAATACTACCACTTCTGGTGTTTGGAATGCGAAGTAAGAAACAAAAAAAAAACGATGCGTTAGGTGTGGGTTTAATTCCCGCTCAGGGAAATCAACTTTGGTTAAATAAATTATCACGAAGTATTATAGAGAGAAAGACAAATGGAGGTGTTCTTTTTTTAGCTCACGCTGTATCTCGCACATGGCAGTGTAGGCAGAGGGAACATGGAAACTTTGTTGACACTCCGTTCCTCATAAGACAGACCGGTGAAGTACGGAGTGGTGGAACTCAACGCTGTACTTTGCCTCATTATCAGAGCAAGGATATTAAATATTTGATATGAATCTATAAAAGTCGCTTGTACTGTCACATACTATAATGCTGCGCCATGAAACCCTCTTACTTACATTATTATCATTATTTATTTTCACGCTGCATCCCTACCGAACCCAATGCTAAGACGGAGTGTAAACCCCATTAAAGCAGTTCTGTTCCCAACATTTCGTCAAATTCTGGGGCATAGAGTGATGAATGGCGAAACTCAACGCCCCGCTTTACCTCGTTAGCAGAACGAGGAAAAACAGATATCAAACATTTGATTTCCTTGAGGAATCGAACACAAGTTGCGTTTGCAGACCCTCATTTGTGCCCCTGTGCCATGGCTGGACTCTATTTTAATTACTAATTATTTTATTATTACAGGGTGAATTCCCAGCGTCTAAGGAACGTCCACTACCTTTAGGTCACGAGTTCAGTGGTAGTGTACATCAAGTGGGTAAAGCATCAATTTTCAAAGTTGGACAG
Organism: Heliconius hecalesia formosus; assembly: GCA_018249775.1. Classification (NCBI taxonomy): domain Eukaryota; kingdom Metazoa; phylum Arthropoda; class Insecta; order Lepidoptera; family Nymphalidae; genus Heliconius; species Heliconius hecalesia. The sequence continues at coordinate 13,080 of DWMY01000354.1, forward strand.
AAAGTCGTTGTTGATCCTAACAGGTGAGTTGTAAAATAGTTCTGAATATAATATTTTATATTTTCTATATAAAATTTAGCAGGATTTGAACACTTGAAATACCATCGAAATTAAGGCTTATTGCCCGATTGCAAAACAGGCATTCTCACTAATAAACAAGTGTGAGTGTAAATAATAAATTTAAAAAAAGCATTTCGCCTTGTTTCTTGCGCCGGTTCTTCTTGGGTTTGAGGCTTAAGACTTTAGTGAACTGGTGTGAACTATTTAACTTTAAAAAAATGAGGCGTGTCGTGGCGTGGCATAACACGATGGTTGTGGGTTCGATACCCACTTGGAGAAATGGATTATTTATTATTAATATATTCATTTCATCACTCTGGTACCAAGGCAAAAGCCAGCATTGTATTTCTCCACCCAACACGCAATGCCTCGAAAATTCGGCGGAAAGTGGAAAACTGAGTGTCTTAACACTCTCTGCCCTGCTATATGCAAAATGTGCTTAAAGCTGAAAAATAAAATGAAGCATGTATATTCTTATTTTCAATAAAATTATTTAACTTTGTTGATGTTATATACAGGTAATATCATTAATTTGTATACAAGACAATAGATATTATACTGTTATTACTATTTATTTTTTTTTGATTAAATAATGACATATATTATTTATTTATAAAGAAATAAAAATTATTTAATTACTTTTTCCTATTTCATATAGTATTTGTTAATTTTCTTTTTTGTTATTGTTTTCACGGTGATTATTTATTTTTTTAATTATTTTTATATTCTTATAATATTTATTTTTTGCATTTATTATTATATTATGATTAATGAGCCTTATTTTATTGTTTTTGCAAATTTCTGATTTTATTGTTTGTTGAGTTTCAATTATCTTTTATCTTTTAAATTAAATATTATCATTAGTTTTTTTTTTCATATTATATTTTATACAAATACTTTCATTTTCCATTTTTCCCGCTGAAATCTTGAAAAATTGTGTGTTGAATGGCGGAACTAAACGCCGCGGTTTGCCTGATTACCAAAGCGAAACAATGAAAATATTAAATATTTCATTCCTTCGAGTGTAAATCGAACCTACGACCATCGCGTATGATACAGACGACGGCCACAATAGGTATTATTTATACATAGTCATTCGAGGAGATGAAATATTTATATAAAATTTATATTTCCATTTCTTCGCTCTGGTATCTAGGCAAAGCGCGCGGCATTGAGTTCTGCCACTTAACTCGCAATGCCTCCAGAATTCGGCAGAAATTGGGAAGCAGAGTGTCTTAACATTAGGTTCCCCCTGCCTACCCTGCTGTGTGCGGGATACAGCGTGAAGCTGATTTTTTTACTGTTTCATATTCTAGACCCTGCAGTTTGTGCAATTTCTGTAGAGATGGCAAATATCAATATTGTCTAACAGCAGCAATAAACAGTACGATAGGAATATGGAAAGACGGAGGCTGGGCTCAATATGTGAGATGTCCCCAAGACCAAGTGTATGTACTGCCTGATGATATTACCACTGAGCAAGGTGGGTTTTTTTATGTAGTTCCTTGTGTTGATCTTATTTTTGGCATAAATCCATAAATTCTGTGAGCCTAAGCTCCAGTGGCTTACTACTAACCTCTGCAGAGTTCCACTATTGAGTTCCTGGCTATGGAGCCATTATATATTAAGCCATAATATATTATCACCTAAGCTACGTATAACTGTAGGTGGCTCAAAATCAGTTTTTACGATTTTATTATATAACAAAATTACATAAAAGTATTTCACATTCTGTTGTTTGTTGCTGTATTTATGTGCTGTGCTGTGCTTATTTTTTTTTTAAATAGTTTGTTTCTTTTTGTAAGTTTATCTTGAATGCTTAATAATTATTAATTAGTTTAATTGTTAATTTGTTAAAATTAACAAATTGAAAATATTAAATTATTTGTGAAATAATCTATTATATTTCAAATTGATTATTTATTTCGAATAAATGTAATTTTATATTTATAGAATCTTAAAGTAAATATAATTTAAATTATAAATAATGAGTTTGTAAATATAATTTGAACTATAGAGGCCGGTCGTGGCGCAATGGCACAGAGTGTGACTGTAAAAACCGACTGGTTGTGGGTTCGATCCCCACTCGAGGAGATGAAATATTTACTTAAATTTATATTTCCATTTTCTTCGCTCTGGTGTCGAGGCAAAGCGCGGCGTTGAGTTCTGCCACTCAACACGCAATACCTCCGAAATTCGGCAGAAAGTGGGGAACAGAGTGTCTTAACACTAGGTTCCCTCTGCCTACCCTGCTGTGTGCGGGATACAGCGTGAAGCTAATTTAATTTATTTTAATTTTTAAATTTTCATGTTTTTTTTTAATATTTCATGAATTTTTCGATTATTTTGACACTTTAATTAAAAGGAACGATCATTTTATTAATTAATTTAAAATAAATCTTCATTAAATTTATTTCATATATTTGTTATATTTATTTTAGCTGGACTGTGCGAACCATATTCTTGTGTGGCACATGGATTTGACCGAGCAACGCCTTTGGCCGTTGGTAAAAAAATATTGATTGTAGGAGCTGGTATTATAGGTATGTATTGTTATATTTATTTAGTTAAATTAATTTAACCGCTACTTTGACAGCTGACTGTAAAAGCTATTGTTGCGGATTCGATCCCTATTTGAGGGAATTAATTAATTTTATACGTCCAGCAAATCAAAGCGTTATCCTTTTGATAGATGAATATATCATAAAAGGTACAATTATAAATTGTATTAGTATGATCTTTGATTTCCACTATTATTACATATTTTGAATAAAACTAAATATACGCGATTAATCCGGTTAAATAGTTTCATTTAGAATGTATTCATTGTATTAATGCTACTTTCCAATGAGACTAATATTTTAATAATTTTTGAGCCAACCATTTCATAATGTGGCTTCTACCTGTGGCTTCACTTGTATGGCCAAATACAACTGAATGGACTCAAGTCGTCTAAATGGACTATCTAACACAAAATCACTTAAAACAAACTTTTCGATTCCGACCAGTAGTTCTTGCGATTGGCACGTACCGTAAAACATATTCTTTAGCTTTATAAATTTAAGATACCTAATAATATATATTTTTACAGGTAATTTATGGATTACAACATTGCATTTACAAGGGCATAGGGACGTGACTGTGTCTGAAATGAATAAGTCTAGACTAGACATTGTAAAAGGACTAGGTAATAATTATATTTATTATATTCGTCCTCGTGGAAGTTCAGTCAATCATCTACTCTTCCCTTTCAAAAAAACAAAACTAGATGAAAATCAGTTCAGTCATATAGACAGATACGCACATAAATACATAAGACACGTCCATTTTATAGAATTCCTTTGCTTGCGACGGGGGTAGTGTTGCAAAGAATGATATGTCACTACCTTTTCTTGTTATCTTTATAATAGGAAATGATAATAATAATATATTCATTAATAAAAAGAAAAAAAAACAGTTTTTGTTATTATATTCTTAATAATATATCAATATTATTATTTTCCTTTAGAATTATTATTTTTAATTTCAGAAACTGGCTACAGACTAGTAACGCCCGACGTTTTGGCTTCAGAGAAAATATTATACGATGTTATTATTGATTGTACAGGTTAGTGTAATATATAATTAAATGTAACCATATGGGCAGTAAATCTAAATTTGATTGAAATTTAGTATTATAAAAATGATTTAGAAGATTATTTAAAACAATTAGGCTTCACGCTGTATCCCGCACAGGCAGAGGGAACCTTGTGTTAAGACACACTTTCCGCCGAGTTCAACGGCGGAAGATTATTTTTATATGTTATTTATAGTTCTAGGACAACCGAGTGACTCATTTAAAATTATTTGAAAGTGTCTGATAATTAAAATAAGTTAAATTTTTAAGAAATGTATGCTATTCCTGTTTTCTAAAAAAAAAAAAATATTTCATCAGGTGTAGGCAAAGTAATGGAGATAAGTTTCAATTATCTCCAGCATGGAGGTAAATATGTAATGTTCGGTTGCTGTCCACCGACGCATAAGGCGACGTGAGTATTTTATTTATTTGTAGTAAATGAAAAGTAAATGTAGGTAGGTTTATATAAAAATGTTGCCATTTATTTGGAATTCAATTATTTCGCGACGGCTTCACTTTAGAAATTAAAAAATTTGTTATAATATTTAAGTTAAATGTTGTTTGAAAATGAATTCTGTCAATATTTCCTTAACCTTACTCTGTATCCCGTACATAGCGGGGAATTCTTGTGGCTTTGCGTGTTGAGTAGCGGAACTCAACGCCGCGTTTTGCCTTATTTCCAGAGTGCGAAAATGAAAATGTTAAATATTTTATTCTCCCCGGTGGAAATAGAATCTAAAACGATGGCTTCAAACATATTTTATTGAATTTATAATAAAAATATTTTTTATATAATAAATTCTATTATTGGAATATATTTTTAATAACTTAAAATATGTTATTTCAGAATTAACCCCTATGAGATATATGATAAGGAACTGACAATAATTGGTGTTAAAATCAACCCCTTCAGTTTTCCAAAAGCAATCGGCCTATTAAAGGCTATGGGAAGCAGGTAATTATAAAAACTACAGGATCAAACGAGGGGTACAAAATACGTTGCCATAGCAACGTGTACGTCACTTATGTTCTATTTATTTTATAAATTTAATATATTTTTTATGCAATATTTAAAAAAAATAAGCATTTTGCCTTTTTCTATGTAAGCAAGGCGTAGGCAGGGGTAGTTTTACATTTTTTCTTAACATATAACATTCATATCTTTAAAACACCATCGTATTGCAGTGGGACAGTGTCTAACTGTAGTAATAAGTTCAATCCCCACTAGGGAATGACGTGAAAATACTTAAATATATCCTATATTCAAGTATTTTCATACCCTCGAATTAAACAAAACTTCTTCCTCCCCTAGTAAGGGTGGGATTGGGGACTTCGCTGTTTTGTTCTATCGTTTATATACAGATCCTTTTATCCTATACCTGGTCACCCGCTATTTTTTTGCGTTTATTTTAAGTCTTTAAAATGAAAATTAGTATTTTTACCGTTTCCATTAGAATTTTTATCCCTCAACACTCTCTAATATACCAACATACCGAATTTCAATATTAACTATAGTAGTTTTGGTTCTTTTACCTGCGGCTTCGCCCGCGCGACCTTATGAAAATAATTGGTTCTGACACATGACACATTCTAAGTGCCCGAGGTAACTCTGACCACAGGTATAGCGGGTTACATCCAAAATATTAAAGTGATGATGATTCAATAGATGGACTATCCAACAACAATATTTTTTCAATTCGGACCTTTATTCAATACGGAAACTTATATTAATTTCTATATATAATAAGATAGTAAAAATATTTTGTCTGTACATTTAGTAATTTTGACTGAAATGGATAGAGGGACACTTAAAAAGAATAATAGAAAGCAAAAATATTATTTTTGAATTTCTTGTCTGTCTGTCTGTCTATGTATACGTATGGTCACATTTTTCTCTGAAAGTACTGAACCGATTTACTTGAAAGTTTCACCAATTGCTTTGTTTTAACTCAACTTAACAATTAAAGTTGTTTCATCAAAATCGGTTCATTAAAAAAAAAGTTATCGTCATTTGAATGAACTAAAGGAATTGCCTGCGAATGTTATATAACAATCGCGCTGGTAAGATTCCTGGCTAAAGAATGACATTCAAAACGTCTTGGTTATATGACTGTTGATAACAATATATATTTTTGAAGCACAAAATTGAATTGTTAGTGGAGATTACCTTCATAAATCATAACAGTTAAGTTTAAATCGTAATTAATTCAACACACTAAAACTTTCACAGATATAAAGAACGATTTGACCTTGGTCGTATTTTTAAGTTCGAAACAATCAAAAATTCTTATAGAAATTACGATAATGTCGTAAAAAAATCATATTAGAATATTACAGATTAAAGTAATAAAAAATCATATTAGAAGTCATTATAGTTGTCAATCAATTCTGCTTATTAAATCAATTATCATGTAATTTAAGCGGGCGAAGTAAGCGCGTATTTTCTATCTATATTCTATATTTTATTATAATAAAATATAGAATATAGATAGAAAATATACTTTATAAGCAATATTTTCTTGGATCTCCATAATACAATAATTTTTGTAACAACCGTATAAAAATATTCTGGTACCGTAATAAGGACATGTAGCTTATTTTTAGTTTCAAGATTTTGATATATATTTTTTTCTGCCTTACGCTGTATCTCGCATATAGAAGAGTAGAGAGAGGGACTCTAATCTAATTAACAAACTCACACACGTTCCCCATTTCCCGTAGAATTTTCTAGGCATTTCGTGGTGAGTGGTGGCGCACGCTTCGCCTTGTTACCAGAGCGAATAAATGAAAATATTAATTGGTTCCCCCGAGTGGGAGTTGAACCCACAACCTGTGGCGGTTATCGTCACTCAGTTGAATACCTGCGCGACGATTGGCCTTAATATTTTTCGTATTACATTTACAGGTACCTAAGCTATGAAAAACTCGGTGTTAAAACCTATCCACTATCCGGTTACCAGGATGCTTTGAAGGACTTGAAAAATGGACATATATCCAAAGCTGTATTCAAAGTTGATTAAATTTAAATTATATGTAAAAAAAAAATATATACTTAATTCGACAGAATAACTATTTTGGTGATTTTTTCTTTGAAAGCGTATATTTTAACTAGAAGTTCTTTTGTTGTTTCATATTTATTTTATAAAGGGTTTTGTTTTATGATTTAAGTTTTTTATTTAAATAAATGAAATAATACTAAAAAAATTGAATTTTTCTTTTAATTTATAGTCTGTTACAAAAAAAATATGTTTCTTCGATATCTCTTTGTAGATTCCCATATTCATTATATATTATCTATTTTATTTTGCAATAATAACCATAGCACTCTTGCTCCGGTAACGAGGGAAAGGGCGGCGTTGAGTTCCACGGTCCGCCACTCAACACGCAATGCCTCAAGAATTTTGCGGAAAGTAAGGAACGAAAATGTATTAATGAAAAATGAGTTTACAATATACACTAGGTTCCCAGGTTCCCTCTGTATATCCTGCTATATGCGGGATACAGCGTGATATAAATAAAAAAAATATCTATGTAATATAAATATAAACTTTCTTCTTGCATTATGAGGTCTATTAGTGAATACCGAATAAAAAGGTTCCGTAAGTATATAGCTAAGAAAAGATTAATTTATAATATGTAAAGAGTTTTGCAGCTTCACGTTGTATCAATCTAGTAATAAGACATCACGATTTTTACGTCCAATTTTGAGACATTGCGTGTTGAGCGCAACTTAGCACCGCGTCTTGATACCAGTAATATGAAATACCAGAAATTCTCGAGTGAAAATTGAACCTAAAACGCTGACGCCGTACCGCCACGACGCGACGGTGGCTATCAAAAATATACTTACTTAAAATATGACCTATCAATATAAATTAAAATATATATAGATTTTCATTTGAAGATTAATATATGTTCTCTATAACGGAGAGATACAACGGTATATTAAAAAAAATAAGATCATTGTTGAAGTTTTCAACTTGGAGATGCCTAACTTAGGATTTAATGATTGAATATGACGTAATTCGATTTATTTTTTAAATTTTTATCCAAATTTAAAATTAAAATGTTTTCTTTTATCTAATTGCTCTACATATTGCAGTAGGGTAGACAGAAAACACGCGGTGTTAAGGCACTCCGCTTTTCACTTTCAAAAATAAGCTTAGTTCCCTTGATCCTCAGTGGCCAGAGAGCACCTCGTCCATTATTAAATGACATATTCATTAATTCAAACATAATTTCTATAGAATAGTTTCACATTGTATTGCACACATAGCAGGGCGAGCAGAGGGAACCTGGGAACCTAGTGTTGCAGTTGCCAAAAATACACTTTCGTTGCCCACTATCCACGAGTATTGGGTTATAATCGCGCTTGTGACCATGCGCTACGACGGCATCTTTTTTCATAGTGTTTACATTAAATGGGAAACGAACCCACAACCACCGCTAAGTACATCTTAAATACATCTCAATTTCACTATGTATGTACATAATATATGTATAAAAAGCTAAAAAAGCGTCGTGGGCGTAACAATGGGTAGATCGTCTTGGTACTACTGACCCAGTGACATTTATTGACTGGCATATTGTATCACCTGTATACAGTTAGAACGAGAAACTCACTTTAATCGTTTGTTATAGTATAGAAAATAGAAATTAATGAATATAAAAGGTATAAATTAATTGCGTATATATATTTTTTAGGTTCACGCTGTATCACGCATATAGTAGTGTAGGTAGAGGGAAACGAATGTCCAAACACTCCGTTTGCCATGTGATTTTGGAGGTGTTGTGTGTCAAGTGGAACTCAATATTGCGGTTTGTTTTCTGAGAAACTAAAAATAAACAAATATTTTTTTAGAAACCGTATCAAAATTTGAACGTAGCTGGATTTGAACCCGAGACAGGCGCTCTTGGGATCCATTGACCACATTGACCACTAACGTTCTCATGACGCTATGTCGAAATTCTTGTACGCTTGCAACAACTTGTTTATGTTTGTTAGCAATAATCGTCGATTCGTGAGTGTGAAAGATTGTTATTGAAAGACTTAAGGAAAAAAATGATATAATAACTTATATCGATATGGTTTTCCGCTAATTATGTATGAATAATACATTATTAGGCCAACTTTCGTAATAAACATACATACATATATAAATACATACATACATTTACCTAAATATAAATGAATCACCCGTGGCATTTTAAGATTTAACTGTACAGAGATTCGATCTGCATGACAGGGGTAAGTAACAATTGCTTACGGATCTATATAATAAGTATATAATTGATCATTTTGTTTTTTATAATTTATTGTGTAATATAAAATTAATATAATTATTCTAGGCAGAATATCCAGCTAAATTAACGACCCACCTGCGGTTTGTTTGTTTCATCTATAACTGTTCAGTAGATTTTTCGTGAATGTGGAACAAACGTCCATTCTCATTAACTATCACATTTATCATAACTATTAGTAGAATCACGATATCCCTTTCCTTCTCAATGATCACTGTTTTTAACAAGTTAAATGATATCTTCTTAAAGAGTCTATCTTTAGGCGGCCTCTGGTGGTGGTAACGTGTTGAAGGTTCGATTCCCACTCGGAGGAATGAAATATAATTTTTTTTCATTTCCTCGCTCTGGTAACGAGACAAAGCGTGGTGTTGAGTTCCGCCACTCAAGACACAACGCCGCGAGAATTTTGCGAACAGTAGGGAACGGAAGTGTGCCAACGAGGAAGGCTTATAAGTGGATTCCAGGTTTACGAGCGGGATACAACGTGGAGCTAAAAAAACTATTAAGTATAAACAATAAGAATTTATCGAAATAAATGGGTGCTATTGGTAACATGTGTTACAGCACATCATTATATGTAACGTAGTGTTAAGATTCTCCGTTTCCATTGAATCACTTCCGTTGCCAAATTCTTGAGGCATTCCCTCCTAGTACTAAAATAAGGAACAATAGGAAATAATAAAAAAATATCTGGAAACAGGAAAAACATTGTAGAAAATCCAAATGTTGTCCACACCTGACCCAAACACAATACCTCACTGTTATGATGAACGAAGCAGATTTTGTGTGTGACATGATTTTCATACCTATATAATATTATAATTTGTAATAAATTTTACTGGCCGTCGTGGCGCAGTGCAACAGGAGTATACGCGATAGGTTGTGGATTCGATTTCCACTCAAGAAAATGAAATATTTAATATTTTTATTTTCTCGCTTCCTTCTTGCTGATAAAGAGGCATAGCCGGACAGAATGATTGATAATATAGTGATTGGTCAAGGTCTCCTAGGATGGGTAACCCTTTTGATTATTTTCTAAAGAAAAAGTTCCGTTTCAAAAAGAAAAATTATACTAAGGAACTTCACCCCACTGCTATGTAAAAAAAATACACACACATTTTTAACAATTTTAAATATCATAGAAGAAATATTTCTTCAAGAAAAATTGAAATGCATTATTTTATTTTAGATTTCGATGTATCCCGCAAACATCAAAACTCTTCATTCTCCACTCTTCATTTAATTTCCGAGACTTTATGTGCTGAATGTCAAAATCTTCTTTCCAGACCCACAAACATCAAACCCATAACCGTCCCGTTTACATTCAGAAGCTGTGCCACTGCGCCGCAGCTTCAATATTTTTTTAGCTTCACGCTGTATATCACATAAAGCAGGGTTTAATAGTGTTAACTAAATCTGTTCCCTTTAAGACATTTCTATTACCCACTTTCCGCCCAATTCTCGAAACATTGCGTGCTGAGTGGCAGAACTCAACGTCGCCCTTTTGCCTCGACACCAGAGCGACGAAATGAAAATATTAAATATTTCATTTCCTCGAGTGTGAATCGAACCCACAACCTGTCGCGCTTCCAGTTACACGCTTGTGCTCCTGCGCCACGCCGCCTTTATTATCATTTGTAATATAAATCATATTATGATACTAATATTATAATTGTAAATGTAAATTGTTTGTTACACTTCCACGCCAAAACTACTCAACCGATTGTCGTGAAACTTTGTACACATATTCTTAGAACTATTAGAAAGGACATAGAATATTTTTTTATAAAAAAATATATTTTATCCTTTAGTTAAAATATAAAAATAAGTTTAAGCGAGCGAGGTCGCGTTTGAATATAGTATGAATATAAAATTAAATCTTCTCTTATCAGCAATTGTATAATTTATTTATCATTTTGCTTTAAACTGCAATTAAACGTTTAATACGTTGTTAAAATAAAGCAATAAATTTGTATTTGATTAAGAGATACAAATCTGACGCCGCCATATCGCAGTGGGACAGTCTTCGATGGTTGTGGGTTCGATCTCATTTAGATTATTATTAAAGAGTATTTCGTTGGTACTCGTAGCGTTAAATTATGCCATTTAATGTGCAATGTCTCCAATATAGGCCAAAAGTCGAGTTTTGTGTATATTTTTATAAAATATCTGACATTATTGTAGTGCAGGATATATATTTATTTGAGTTTAAGGTTCCCTCAACCTGCTCAACGGGATGTAGGGTGAAGCTCAAAAAATAAGATCAGAATCTTGCGGAAGAAACTCGTAAAACTTTTTAAATTACATAATAAATTTAAATTCAAATAACCACAGAAGCCTTTAAATAAATTAATATTATGTTTGTCTTTAACATTCCCAAGGTTGATGACTTTTGAAATTTTTACATGAAAAAAAAAATTATGAAGACATCGTGGCATAAGACATGGCACAAGCGTACGACAGTTATAGGTTTGATTGCCACTTGGGGGAAAGATGTATTTAATATTTTCATCTCTTCGCTCTAGTAAAGAAGCTAAGCGCTGCTTTGAGTACCGCGAATTTCCACGCAATGTCTCGAGAACTCGGCAAAAAAGCAGGAAACGTAAGTGACTAGATGGGAATAGAGTGAATGAACACTAGAATGGTTCCCTTCATCTAGCCTACGTGCGGATCGTAGTGTGAAGCAAAAAAATATATAAAATACATAATTATTATGAGATTCACGAGATACTTTAATTTGAACCTTAGTATCGACCATTGAGCACGTCGAGAGAATGAGTAACGAAAGAATAGCAAAAAAGATTTATAAAGCAAGAATGAATAGCAACAGAAGCAGAGGCACGGTGGCATAATACTTTAAAATATTTTTTTTCACGTCATGTCACGCTGTATCCCTTACTCAACATTGTAGGCAGAGGGAACCTATTGTTAAGACACTCCGTTTCACATTTTCCACCGAATTCTGGAGGCGTTGCATGTTGAGTGGCGGCACTCAACGCCGCGCTTTGCTTCGACACCAGAGCGAAAGAAATGAAAATATGAAATGTTTCATTCCTTCGAGTAGGAATCAAACCCACAAAATGTCTTGTATTTTTTTCTAAAAATGTTAAAATATTTTTTTTTTCTCAGTCGATTTAAATCTAAATATGAAATATACAGCCTAAACTAAATATAATAATAATATTTCATAATTTTGCATAAAAATATTTCCTTTTGTTAATTTTTTTCTCTTTAATCTGATGCAACTGCGTAGTATAATAAATAAGCATTACACGCATTCACGTGTGTCTAGGTCTGTACCGTCAGCAAAAGATAAATATCAGTCATACAAAAATTTTCTTATTAAAAAAAAATATTTACCTGGATTTGAACTCCTAGAGTGGAATAGCAGAGTTTAACACCGTGCTTTCCCTTGACAGCGCGGGGAAATGAAAATAATTCATTCTCTCGAGTAGGAGTTGAACCTTAACCGTCGTGTTTACAGTAGTCAGAAGTTTTCCCACTGCGCCACGATGCCCTCAATTTTGGCATTAACTCTGTAACAATATCTTTTTATTAATATATAAAAACAACATTTATATGTAGCATAATTTTCATCTTCTAGAAATTACTAAGCAAGATGCATAATCAAGGTGTGTGCCTCCTCTTTCCTTTACTTTCTCTTTCTATTTTTATTTAAATCATAAATATGTGAACGAATATGTTAGTGCTTAAACCTAAACCATTAGGAAATACAATTAAATTTTAATATCACATTTGAACGTTGCGGTATTTGAACCCGGACCTCTTGGAATTATTAAAATATATTTTTATTTCTTCTCACTATATAGGGTCGGTTGAGGGAACCTAGTGGTAAGACAATCCGTTCGCTACATTCCGACGAATATTCTAGACTTTGCTTGTTGACTGGTGGAAGAAATTAATATTAAATATTTCTTCTCCTCGAATGGTAATAGAACCCACAATCGTCGTGTTACATGCCAGACCTCTAATAAAAATAATATTTGCATGCCAACAGTACTTACCTATTCGTCCTTTGCACATTTTGCAGATTATAGGTCAAAGTTACAAAGATAAGAAGAGTTATGTGAATGAAATTGGGGCAATCGTTAAGGCGGTGGAAGCTGGTTCAAATCGGTTTAGTTAAAGTGAATTTATATTGTTTAAGGAAAACTGTAAGGTAATAAATTCTTTAATTTTTACGAGAGAAAGATCGAATAAGTTATTTTTGGGTTTTGGGATTTGGTTGATAATGTATATTTAGAGCTAGCTGTATCGAATACTCTTAGTCCTTGGTATTTTTTTTAAGCGATACGGCGTTGAATTCCGCCTCTCAACACTCAATGTATCGAAAATCGCGGTGGGGTACTGGCGTGTCGTAAATTCTGACCACCCTCTTTCTGCCCGACTACATGTGGCGTACAGCGTGAAACTAAATATATATATTTTTAAATATTTTTTTTGATTAACTAATACTCGGAGATTTTCCGAGTTTATTTTGATTGCTGATCTGCTTAAAATCAGATAAATAAAACAAAATAAAATTAAAAATGTTGTAGGAAAAGGTTTATGCGCTATTCAGGCAAATATTTTTGTATTCTATTCAGTAGTGAATAGTGTATCTGTGAAAAATAAGAACTAGTTTTTTTCTTTTACATACTCGTAGCATTAAGACATTTCCGTTCCATATTGTTCCACGGATTCTTGAGCCACTGCGCCAAAAAGGGCCTCATTTACTATATCCAAAAATATTTTTTTTAGGTTCTCGCTGTATCCCGCACACAACAGGGTCGGCAGAGGGAACCTAGTGTTTAGACTCTCCGTTCGCCATTTTCCGCCGAATTCTGGAGGCATTGCGTGATGTGTGATGGAAATCAACGCCGCGCTTTGCCTCGACATAGACAAAGAAAATATTAATTTTATTTCGTCGAGTGGGGATTGAGTCCACAACCTGTCGAGTTTATAGTGACACGCTTGTGCCACTGCGCCATGATTAGCCTCTATATTCACAAAGTTTATTGACCAATAATTATAGACTATTTTAATAAAATCAATTTTTAACATTTTCACGAGATTTGCGTAAAAATACTTAATGTTTTTTATTTTTCGGATTTACGGTTCCTAGCGTTAACACACTGCTCTGCTGTTCTGCGCTATAACTTATAAATAATCATGAAAATATATAATTAACATACTGCTTTCTACTCAATATTCGAGACCTTACGTGTTGAGCGGCGAAACTCAACGCCGCGCTTCTTCTACCAGAGCGGGAAATAATTTAAGTACAATCAATCCCTAGGATTGAAATCGAAAACCATCGCGTTTACATTCACACTCTATATGAAATTACAAAAGAAAATTCTTTCTAAATAACAAGCCTCTCCTTAATAAAGTTATAATATATGTCATTACAATGCGTAATACAGAAATATATCGGCATATTAGCATAGCATTGATAACGGTTGACATTGGTACCTCATGTTATTGTGTACATTTATGTTTTCAGTGAGAGAAGTAAGAAATTCATGTTTTTTTTAGCGTCACGCTGTATCCCGCATAAGCAGGATAGGCAGAGGGAACCTAGTGTTCAGACACTCTGTTATTCATTTTTAAGACATTGGGAAAATTTTGGAGATATCGAGTGTTCAGTGTTCTTTGCTCTGGTAATAAACAATGTACGGCGCTGATTTCCGCCACTCAACACCCAATGTCTCGAAAATTCTCTCGTTTTCTATAAAATTGTAATCAAACACAATTGTGGAAAAGTGGTACTATGCATCACTGTATAGTAGGTATGCATTCGTTGTAGGTTCGGTAAGACAGGTAATATTTCTATTTTTATTGGCTGATTTTTATTGGTTCATGACATTGGGTTCCACACCTCTAGCTCCACTTTGCAAAAAGCGGATACTCGAATATTGAGAGTTTTAGCACTAGGTCCCCACTGCCTATCCTGCTTATGCGGGATACAGCGTGAAAATAGACAAGATACATTAATTTCTTTTATGAATCGAGCTATATACAATCAAAATATAAAG
>DWMY01000355.1:0-28036 GCA_018249775.1 Heliconius hecalesia formosus
TAACCTATGTTCATCCGAAGCCCCTTAAGTATCTCTATATGAGTATTTTATCTCAATTGAATTAGCGGTTTGGCCCTGATTGCGTAACAGACAGACAGACAGACAGACAGACAGACAGACAGACAGACAGACAGAGTTACTTTCGAATTTATAATATAGGTATGGATTTTAAATTAGTCTCGGTATTATTCCGAATACGATGTTTGTAGGTTCGATTTCCTTTTGAGGGAAAATTTAAATTGCAGCATCAGGCTTTGTCTCACAGGGCAACTTAGGCTGAGGAAAGTTAGTGTTAAAACACTCCGTTGACCACTTTCCATTAAATTTTCGGGCTATGGCGTGTTGAGTGGAGAATGTTAACGGCGCGCATTATCTATCAGAGCGAAGAAAAAAATACCTACATACATACATATATCTAATTTAAATCTATACATATAATTACAACATAATTCATCGCTGTATGTACTTGGAAGATATATGTTATGTATGAGAATAGCTCTTATTGGAGGCTCTTATTGATAGCGTATAGAACCCAAAACAATGATTTGTAAAATTTTCGTTTATCTATCTGTGCGCCGAGTGTCTGTCCATAGGGAGATGTGGTATATTTAATGGCACTAAACTCCGGATATGTATTGGCTACCGTAGCACGCGATGTTTAACGTAGCAATGTCAGGGCCGAAAATCTTAACAATTTTACCTACAACTCCTAGTTTATAATAAAATTGTATCTTCAACAGGCAGAGCAAAGTGCCAAAGATGAGAGTGCTAAGACACTGCTTTATCCACTTTTCATCGAAATTCTAGATATAACTTTTTAAGTAGCACTTATGTTCTAATGAAAATAAGCTATATATGACACATGACACAATATAAGTCCCCGAAGTGTTTGAGGTAACTCTAGTCGTAGGTATAGTGGGTTACATCGACACGGTGGTTACTTAGACTTGGTTTGGCTTAAGTTAGAGATTTCATTATTTTTTTATAGAAAAACAGACAGCTCATCAAGCCTTGGCTGGTTTTTTCTATGATGTTTTTGGAATGTAATTTACTCTATAGCTTTCCTAAATAATTGGGCTATATAATACCAAAATATTTATTCATATCGCGCATTCAACCAACCTAACTCTGTAGAAAAAATATTACTGTAGTTTATAAAAAATATGTCAAAACAGAATCAGAATCTTAGCCTCATAACCATATTTTATTGTCAAGTAAAAGAATCAAAGATCACAAATAGATTTTTCCAAATCAACTAAAAACATTTATTATAGTTATTTTCCTTTTCTATGTTCTCGAACGAATCGTCTGCAGCGTAAGAGGAGCTATAATTGCTGTTATCCTACACCGTCTAATCTAAGCTGACCGGCAGGTTGTAGGTAAAAAAAGAATTTTCTTTTCTGCCCATTCAATATTTTGCTTGCAAGGTTAAGTAGATACTTTAAATGGATATAATTTTGTTACTTTCATGTTATATCCCGCTTAAAGCACGATAGACAGAGGGAACCCCTTAAGACACTGCAGTGTATACTTTCCAGTCAAAATTCAGAATATATTCAGTAAGCGCGACGGTTTTGGGTTCGGTTATCATTCGTTGAATAAATTATTTTCCTTTCATCTCAGTGTAAATAAGAAACAGTGCGGCGTTGTGTTCCGCCACTCAACATGCAATGTCTAGAAAATTGGGCGGTGCATGGGGAACGGGGTGTCTTAACACTAGGTTTCCTGTGCCTCCCCTGCTATATACAATATATAGCATATATACAATAACCGTTAGAATGTTAAGCGTAAAGTATCTACATATATACAATATACATATATTGTTCAGATCGATTTTGATAACCGCATCACAAACTAAGGCCCACATGTTTATATTTGTTTCACAAAACAAACTCACAATATGTTTGCACATACTTATGTTTACAGAGGATATAAATTCGAATTTTAGATAATGAACAGAGGCCATAATGGCGACGAACGCCTATTTGAAAACGTAACGGTAGTGGGTTCGACCCCTACTAACAATAACGCAAAAAATATTATCATTTCCCCACTCAGTTACACAAATTGCGGAGTTCAGCTCCGGCACTTAACGCGCAATGTCCCGAAATCAGGCGTAAAGATCAAACGAAATATCTTAACACTAGGCTCTCATTCCCACGGGATAAAGCGTGAAAGATGTAAAAAAAAAATAATTAATAGTAATTATAAATAGCATTAAAGTACAACAAACTTAATTTAATTTGTGTGCGGAGTTCTATGAAGCTCTGTCTATGACTGCAAGGTATTAACTTCTAGTGAGGGCAAAGGCTTTAGGAGTTTCATCTGCCAATTAGTATTCGCTATACAATTTAATACAGTGACGAATTTAGCAATACGAAGTAGACATAAAAAGTATACATTAATAAATTATGAAATTAATAGATATAGTATGATGCTAATGCCAAAGGGGCGCAAGCGTGTGACTTTAAACTCAATAGATTGTGGGTTCGATGCCCGCTCGAAGATATGAAATATTATAATATTTATTTATACATTATAATATTTATTTTCATTTATTATTAGTCGAAATTGGCCATTCAACACGCATCCTGATACCTTCAGATTACCGATGAAATTGGACGGCAGAAGTGTCTTAATGGGAACGGAGTGTCTTAACATTAGGTTCTCAGTTCTTTTGCCTACCCTGCTATGTGCGGAATACAATGTAAAGCAAAAAAAATATACAAAATCGTGATTATTTAATTATACAAATAGTAAGTGATACATTATTATTACCTAATATTATTAAATTCGTTTCCCTTTTGAAATGAAATATTAAATACAAATCCTCTATTAACATTTTAAAATGCAATACACAATAATACAATATAATACATTATTTCAACAAAATAACAATCTACATGATACCACCAGCAGGTAGCACAGCGTTCGTTTATATAGAGACGTCTGCTTAAACAAGAATGGCTTGTCAAAGGCACTCGTGGGGTGTACAGTTGCGCACTATCCTTCTGCAAATTGTGTAATACTATGACGTGTCATCCCTTTGTATAGTATACTATAGTATAGAAGTATAGTCTACTATAGAAGTATGGTCCTATTGATGATATACTAGCTTTTATCCGTAGCTTTGCTCTTATGGTCGAAGAGTTTAAGTAAGAATTGTCTACGAGTATGATACATTAATAAGTAAAATTTTACACATTTTAAAACCGTCGTGGTACATCGTAAACAGCGGAAGTAAGCGCTGCACTTTTTTGATACAAAGTCCAAACCAAGTAAAAACAGTCCAACTTAAATAAAAAAAATATATATAACCAAGATACGAACCTAAACTCTACGTCATTACATAACCAATAACTACTTATAATGTAACAAAAGAGCAGATATAAACTATAAACATCTCGCTCGCATCTCATTAAGTTGTCCGTTCCAAGCGCCCCCCGCGAACAACGAGATTAACTGCGTACTTGTACTTGATACAGGGATGCACAAATATAGTGACAGGTATACTGCCGTTGCCGTGTCGCTTTGTAAATTTTGAGGGTTCCGTAAAATGAGGAAGAGAAATAACGAAAAAGGGAGGGAAAAGAGAAAACAAGGAGGGAAAAGTTGAAGAACGTACTGTATGTGCATCATAGCAGAGAGCAAGAGAGTACACTAAGTTTTTTACTCTCTGCTATAAGGGAAAATACCACTGTAAAGAGCAATCTATAATAATGGAATTATGTGCTTTTTACCCGACTGCGAGACGAGAGGGTAACGTATTTATCAGTCTATGTTTGTATGTTTGTTCCTGCGTGGCGTCGTAGAGACCGAACGGGTTGACCTATTTTATCGATTCATCAACAGATTCTTCTCAACTGTGTGACATGAAAATAATCAAAATTCCCAGCAGCTGTATGATTTGTATATCTTATTTGACATTTTTAAGTGTGCGAGGTAATATTGATAATTTTGATAGAGTCTGTAGTTCTTGCGATAAGAGCTTTCAGTATAATATTAGTATAGAAGTACAAACAATCCTATATATGTTTATACGTAGTAATGACACATTATTGTATAGAGACATCTTATTGAACCAATTTTGATAAATGAGCGCAATCGTTTTGTATTCGCAAGTGTCATTGGCCACTCTGCATTTTGAGTGTGTAAATGTATAGCGGTTCGTAGCGCAGCGGCACGAAGTGTGACTGTAAAACCGACTGGTTGTGGGTTCGATCCCCACTCGAAGAGATGTTTGATATTTGATATTTACTTAAATTTATATTTCCATTTCTTCACTCTGGTGTCGAGTTTAAGCGCGGCGTTGGCGTTCTGCCACTCAACACGCAGTGCCTCCAGAATTCGGCAGGAAGTGGGGAACGGTGTGTCTTAACACTAGGTTCTCTCTGTCTACGCTGCTGTGTGCGGGATACAGCGTGAAGCTGATTTATTTTATTTTGTTTATTTAAATATTGATAACGTCTATACTTTGGATTATAGAGAAAATTGTAACAACTTTACAGTGAATTACTAATTATCGTAACAGTATTCATCTCCTTAACTAACTTTTTTTAGCTTAACGCTGTATCCCGCACATAGAAAAGTAGGCAAACGGAACCTGGTAACATAGTGTTAAGATACTGCTGGAGCCATGGTGTTAAATGGCGAAACTTAGAGCCGCGCTTCTATCTTATTCCCAGTGTGTAAAATAACTTGACGTAACGTAAGGTCGACTAAACCCAAACATATACTTTAGTTCAGTGATGCAATTCCTAAATGAAAGATACAAAAAACATACTTCTCATTTTTAAGGAAATCGCACACTGCGATGTAAGCCTAAGTAATTAAATGAATGCAACACCTTAACTATTCCAACTATGAATCCAAAATATTATATTACAAAATATACTTAAATGAGCATATCGCATGTATATAGAAACTTGACCACTGAGTTACGACAGCGTTATCAAATTTCCCGAAGGTATTCCAAAAGCGGTACAAGGGAGGGTGGGATGTGAGGCGGTCATATAGACTCCTAACCACCTGTAGCTTCTATTTCCTATAGCGTTCCTTATTGTTGGGAGCTTTAGACATGCTTGATCAAATCTGATGGTTACTGGTTCAAATTTAAGTAATTCGGGGTCATAAAAAAAGTGACTAATGTCGGATACAGATTGAAAATTACTCTTAAGATACAAATAAGATATTAATATTTAACAAAATGCTTATTATTACAGTCCAATTAATGTTTTAAAAATCTCCACCTTTTTAATAGATATTACCAGCAGATAGTTATATACTTTTTAAATTTCTTAGGGTAAACGGGCGAACCTTCGGGCATGCATTCGGTCTATTAGAAGTAACGGTGACTCTACATGTAGGTACAGTGTGTTACATCAAACATATCAACGTAATGAAATCCAATACAAAAATAATTTTGCAGTTCATACCAGTAGTTTCTGAGATCGGCGCGTTCAACAACCACTCAAACAAACTCTTTGGTTTAACATTAATATACAAATATACTTAAGTGAGTATATTTGTTGTGTAAGAATAGATAGATTAACCGACACAAGAGGAACATACAAAATAAATAAAAATTGAAATGCGAATAAAATTTTCGTAAAACCAGTATGGTAATTAACACGAACAACCTTGGATTATATAACAAGAAACGAGTTTAAATCTCATAATATTTATCATTCTATTTCTTATATGAATATATTCTATTCATACAATCTATATTAAATCTCTTTCGGTACTTTGTGAATGAGTGAACATCCCGCTACATAAAAAAAAATATTAAAGGTTATTTAGATAGAAAGAAGGAAGCACGGCAGGATTATAAAGGCTCAGGTAAGGATAAAAGTATGAGAGAAATAAAAAAGAAAGAGTATAAGCTGAAAAACCACCAAATGAAAGTACTGATAAAGGTGAAGTGTGAAAATTCAGAGAATGAAAGAGATGAAAGGTGCATTTTTTGAAAAATTAAGCTTGTCTGACGAGAAGTTCGTGGGATGGGGGTGCTTTCGAAGGATGGTGAAATTCTAACAGAACAACCACAAATTTTGCAGCAATGGGCGGAATTTTACAAGGAGATGTATGAATGTGATGAAGTCTCGATATAGCTGATGGCGAAATCAGTATAATAGTAGTTAAGCGTAGGAGCATATGGAGTTAGTGCCGAGATTGTGAAATATGGTGGGCCATGCGACTTGGACTTGTTCTAGTTTTTGTGCAACGTATGCTGGATATCAAGGGAGTTCCCAGACGATTGGCGAGGTGCGGTCATCGTGCCTTTGTATAGAGGCAAATGTTCACAGATAGACTGCGCAAGCCATAGGGCTATTAGGATTGATTGATTACCGAGAAGAATGCAAGAGATCCGAGAGGCTCTTATGGGAGGCCCAAGAAGGCTTGAAACCTAGAAGATGGTTTGTGGATCAGATTTTTTCCCTCCGCATGATCACGGAAACAATCTTGGCTGTTAAACAAAAAGTTTTCTGCGCTTTTGTGGAGTTGGAAAAGGCGTTAGACAGAGTTGTGAGAACGAATTTATAGGAGATACTTTACCCCGGTACAATGTGAGCGGATTAGCAAAAAAAATATGACGGAAAAGTGAGTGGTAAGAGAGGTCAGGAGAGACCTCGGTTGACCTTCAACAACACAGTATAAACGATACTGGAGGAAGGTCACGTAAAAAGCATGAGGACCCCCCGAAGGGCAGGTATGAAGAGGTTGATGACAGTGGACGAGGCGAGAGGTATGCAGAGACCGTAGCGTTTGGCGCTCCGTTCTCTCTGATTACCCTGTTAGGGATACAGCGTGAAACTAGTTACGTAGTTAGTTACTCAGAAAATATAGTGAATTTTATATTCTTTATGCATCATTCACAGAATAAAGATAACAAACTAGGTATTTTGTACCTAACTTGAATTCATAGCTCATATATGTTATAGCTTAAGGAGAGCTAGCTAAAAAAGGAGAGCTCTGCATGTGGCCTTTTTAGATCTGCAGAAGGCCTTTGACTGTGTGCCTCGTCAGTGCATCTGGTGGGCATTGCGATCCAAAGGGATCCCTGAGGCCTATATTGAGATTATCAGAGACATGTACCACAATTCCGCTTCTATGGTTAGGACTGCTGTTGGCGACACTAAACCCTTCCCGATTACAGGAGAGGTTCACCAGGGCTCGGCTCTTAGTCCGTTCTTATTTAATGTGGTGCTCGATACTGTCTCGGCTCACATCCAAGACCAGCCTCCGTGGCTGATGATGTATGCCGATGATATAGCACTCATTGATGAGAACCGACTGATGCTGGAGCATAAAGTGAACCTGTGGAAGGGTACGCTTGAGAACGGTGGTCTTAAACTAAATGTGTCGAAGACCGAGTACATGGCCTGCGGGAGCCCGGACTCGAGCATTATCCTTATAGGTCCTGAACCAGCCGAGAAAAGTTCAGGTACCTTGGAACCGTTATGCACGAGTCTGGAGGCATCGATCACGATGTCCATAGCCGGATAAGCGCTGCTTGGGCCAAATGGCGGGATGTCACTGGTGTGGTCTGCGATCGCAGGTTACCGCCCAAACTCAAGGGTCTGACATACAAGAGCATCATCCGACCGGTTCTTTTATACGGCAGCGAATGTTGGCCAGCACTATCTCGGCACACTCAGGAGCTTCACGTCACGGAAATGAACATGGTGAGGTGGATGTGTGGCGTAACGCGGTCTGAACGCATACGCAACACATTCATTCGAGGTAGTCTTGGAGTCCGTGACGTAGCGGATAAGCTCCAAGAGCATCGCTTGAGATGGTTTGGTCACGTTACGCGCCGGCCTAAGAACTATGTCGGATGCAAGTGCCTTGTTATGTCGGTCCCTGGAGTGAGGCCTCTCGGACGCCCAAAGAAGCGCTGGTTGGATGTCGTGATGCAGGACATGAGAGCCAATGGTCTTACCACCGAGGACGCTAAAGACCGTGACCTACTCCACTAGTAGGTTGATTAGGAAGGCAGACCCTGGCAAAAGCCGGGATTAATGCCAGGAAGAAGAAGATATGTTATAGCTAAAGAAAATACCCTAAAATATATCATTTAGCATATGATAAAAATTGAGACCGAAGCCCCTAGTATAATCTTTAAAAATATTTCGACCTGTGTAGAACTATCATCAGTCTCTCTGTAACGCGATGACCACCCACATTAAATAATGAATCCATGAAATGCTTAGAAGATTCATCAGGTTTACATAATTACTAGATTTTGACTATTTTATAGTGGAAAATGTTACTTAATAGTAACATTTTCCAAAACATTAGAAATTGTTTTTACATAACTGAGGATCTCATAAAAGTTTTATTAAATACCTGCAGCCCTTTTTACATTACGATTTATTCCGCATGTAGTAAGTAGAGTAAGGCAGGGAAACTTAGTATTAACAAACACTTCGCTCCCTTCAATCGTTCAATTTTCGAAACATCGCGTGTTCGTTAGCGGAACACAACACCGTTTCCCCTTACTTCAAGTAATGTAATCGCTTAATAATTCGCTTCTCCCTTCTTTTTATTATTTTTTTAAGTTTACTCTCATAGACGGTCTCAATTAAATGTAATATTTAGATAAATACCTGATATGTCCGAACCTCGTCATGATACTGGGCCACAGCCTCTGCCGCTCGTGGCTCTACCTGCAAGCATAATAAATCTCAAACCGAGCTGGGTCGTTCACACAAACCTACATATGTATATTATATATGTATGTATAGAGGCAGGTATTCGCATTGCTTTATGTTAGTGGCTGCGTCCGTCCTGTCACGTTGACATTACTATCATGAATAATTTATTATGAATATTGTTCTATTTTAATCATTTATTTAGGGGAAAAGTACAGCGTTAAGTACCGCCGTTCAACACACAATGTCTTGGTGTACATTAAGCGTAAAGAGTTAATGTACACCAAGTACTCTCTTTTATGACGTTCATTTATTCACTTATTGTTATTTGTAATAAACTGTACTAGTATTTCTCTCTTTAAACGCCGATGCGTAAATGTATGAAAATGAAATAAAGATAAATGTTTATCATGAGTTTACACGTTCTAAGCAACCTGTTAAAAATCTTGTGAAATTTCATGAAATCAATGAAATATTAAGCAAAATATATTCACTAGACAGACAGACATCCACAAAAAAGTCTACAGTAAAGCAAAAAAAAAATCATACATTTTCAATCAGATCGGAAGTACAAAAAAATGAAATTTAAAGTTATGTAGTTTTTTAAAATCACTAAAAAGCTGTAAATCGAGATTTAAAAACAGAATTTTGATATACCGAGACACGTTTTTCGAGTGTTTTTTTTTTGGGGCGCCCTGAATGATGAATACTATTTAATATTTTTGCATTCAGTGTCGACACTCGACGCTGCGCTGTGTCCACATTTTACCTAAGCTTGTATCATTTTGCCCTTTATTTGCATCTTAAGAACGTTAAAGAATTTACAATTTTACTGTGTCTTTGGAAAAACTATAGACTGATTATTATTATTATAACAATTTTATTACCCTCTGCCGTTGCATCTGCTACTTAAGAGGCAATGCCCAGAATTTGGGCAGAGTATGGAGGACGGAGTGTTTTGACACTAGGTTCATTCAGTTTACCTCATTCATAATGAAGAGCAGAAAAAATGTAAAGGAAATAACATTTTAAGGATTTTTTAAATATTTCAATGCTCTAGGTAATTTAAACAATTATAATTTACTAATATAAATTATTTATATATAAGTCAATTTCCAGAAAATATTATAGATCACTAGATGTGTTATAAATATTTCTTTGTAATCGAAAATATAATGACATTCTATATTAATTCCAAATGTTTTTGTTGAAAAGCTCAACAAAGATAAAAAAAATTGTTGGTTTTGAAAAAAAATATGTTTAAGTTTAATTCTAGTCGTTAATCGATCAAGAAAGATTAAAAAAGTTTTCTTTACATTTTAAATCAAACCTATGAATTATCTGTCCTTCAACCTGCTTTCCAGATAAAAAAAAACATTTCCTTCATAACGTTTAAAATATACATACATACATACGTGTCAAAATATATCAATCGGTCCTTCTCATACATGTTACATTGATTTCAATGGATTTCAATCCATAAATAAAATTATATATTGAATGTATAAGGTTCCACAGTTAATTTGACTTTCATATTTTTACAATAGTAAAGCTACTTGCATTGTAACAATCATAATGTAGGCACAGACAGAAACATAGTCGAATTAAATATATTTTTTTTAGGATTCCGTGCAGAAAAAGGCTACTACTGTTTTTACATATTTTTGTTTCTCTGGTCTCCTTTCGTCTTTCATTCAAGTGGACATCGAACCCATAAAGATTAATTAATTCTATAGATTAATTTACACTCAGACGATTCACTATTACAAAAAGTACTATATATTTAAATAATACCTGCGCCCTGCGCCTTTTTAGAATTCCGTAGCCAAACGGAAAAAAACGTAACCCTTACAATTTAGTCATGTCCTTCCGTCCGTGACATATGCTGTGACATACACAGTAATTTAAATTCGGTGAATATGAGTAATGTAGGTAAGGTTAAAATTTGGAAGGTATATTTTGTGAATCGCTATAAAATGATGTAGTATGATTTTGGAAAACTATATTACTAAGGGAAGCACTCCATACACGTAACTGAGTGTGAGGTGTCATTAGATAGTTCTATTATATATAATGTATACTAATATTTTATGCGACATTCGCATTTTTCTGAACGCAGAGTTCACTAGTTTCTTTTTTTTTGTGAAAATTTTATTGGCTATATTTTTCAATTAGTTCATAAGTTTGTCATCAAATGTATTATAATGCTGTATGTATGTTTTCCAAACTTAGAATGTATAAATATCAAGAATAATATAATGATGGTGGTGGTGGTGGTGGTAATATATGTTTTTTGTTTGCTGCTGCGGAACCCTTCATAGGCGTGACTGATTCGCTCTTGGCCAGTTCCTTTATATCAAAGTGTATTAACACTAAGCATGTCAAGCCAAAAAATAGTTTCATTCAAAATATATAAAAATCGAGAAACCTTAAGGTAGTTAATTAAAATTAACTCCAAGATTACATAATTACTAAAAATGTAGCTCAAAAGAAATTTCTATGCAGAGCATAACATCAGCAGAACATCAGAAAAAACCTATAAAAAAAGTTTCAAAATAAATATTGACGCTGTATAATGCATATAGCAAAGTAGGCAGAAGGGAACCTTTAATTTTACATTTTCTCGAATAGTATACGTCCAAATTATCACTATGTATAATAAGACAGTAAAAATATTTTGTCTGTACATTTAGTAATTTTGACTGAAATGGGTAGAGGGACACTCAAAAAGAATAATAGAAAGCAAAAATATATATTTTTTAATTTCTTGTCTGTCTGTCTGTCGATATGTATGGTTACATTTTTCTTTGAAAGTACTGAACCGATTTACTTAAAAGTTTCACCAATAGCTTTGTTTTAACTCAACTTAACAATTAAAGAAAAAAATTGTTTCATCAAAATCGGTTCATTAAAAAAAAAGTTATCGTCATTTGAATGAACTCAAGACATTAGTTTGCCTGCGAATGTTATATAGCAATCGCGCTGGTAAGATTACTGGCTAAAGTATGACATGCGAAACGTCTGGGTTATATAACTGTTAATAAAAATATATATTTTTGAAGCACTATTATATAATATTTTATACAATAAAGTTAACAAAATTGAATTGTTAGTGGAGATTACCTTCATAAATCATAACAGTTAAGTTTAGTCGTAATTAATTCAACACAGAGATAAAGAACGATCTTCAAAGAAATATCAACTAAATACATAGATTTTTTGGTTCATTCGTTCGTTTGAAATAAATCTATATAAAAATGCCTAAAAACATCCTTTCTACGTGTACACTGTAATAACTACATATTTACCAATTGACATTCAGCTACTAATATATGTAAGTAATTCAAAAACTGTACAGGATGTAATATGCAATCATTACAGTAATTTTACAAAGAATATTATGAACCCAAATCAATAATTTAACATTTAAGGCTGTTTCTGAAGCAGTAAATGATATTAGTAACTGACATCAGCACATTTAACAGAGTTTTAAAAAACAAAACATAGGTAAAAAGAATGTTATATTACAAAAATGTATACATATAATAAATAATTAACTTTATGTCAATTTTATGAATATCAAATAATAACATTGGTCGTATTTTTTAGTTCGAAACAATCAAAAATTCTTATAGAAATTACGATAATGTAAAAAATCATATTAGAATATTACAGATTAAAGTAATAAAAATATCATATTAGAAGTCATTATAGTTGTCAATCAATTCTGCTTATTAAATCAATAATCATGTATTTTAAGCGGGCGAAGCCGTGGGCGGGCCGCTAGTATACTATAAAAGCGGAAGATTGTCTTTATTAAATTTGCTTGATGATGAAATATCACTTTACAATTTTAAATATTGTTTTGTCACAAAATGCCTTATTGTCTCTTATTTATAAAAGATAAATATATGATATTGCGGACTTCTTTAGGACTAATAAAATTGATAATTTTTGTTATGCAACCTACTGACATATTATTAACATTTTTTTCAGCGCACGCGCTAAAAGCAATTTTGTTATTTAAGGCTAACTAAAACTTACAACGTAATGTTATATAGCCTATAGCACTTCGAACTTCGACTTTTGAAGAATGTAGCTTTCATACAAAACAAAAAGCAAGTAAATCTGACTAGTAGATCCACAGACGTTAGAGTTTAAACAAACAAACTCTTCCGCTTTACTATATTAGTATAGATATATGAGGGATAGATGCAATAATTATTTAAATATTAAATATAACAAATTTAACACCATACTAGCGCAGTGAACGCATCTCATTGTATTTCGTTTCTTCTTCTTTTCGACTTTTATTAGCGACACGTTTAGCCTCTCCAAAAACTAAATCTAGAGAGGCCAGTCGTTGCGCTGAACTAACGCATAAGCGGGCGTCCTAACTCAACGGAGTGTCTTAACACTAGCTTCCCTCTGCCTACCCTGCTATATGCGGAATACAGCGTAAAGCTAAAAAAAAGAAAGACTCCAGAAAAAAATACAAAATTCCAATTATATTTTCAAAACAATAAAAACAATCCCATCGTTGTTTCATCGGACAACCGGCTGGCGCACGTATCTGGTGTAGAAGTGGATAAGCCGGTCGTTATCGAGTGCTTATGCTCGTTACGGATCCAGAAATCCACTTTTAGCGTTTTAAACCTACTCGTGCTGAGTATTAGAAAAATCTAAATTAAAAGGATCTAAGTCTATTTTCTCCTTTGTGAAACAAGATTATAACCGCGTTGGAAATCAAATTCACAATGATTTACATTACATGCTTTATTCAACAATGTGCTATGTTCACTTTGTATGGGACCGGGGCACTTCTGTACACCACTTTCTGTCGAATTATCGAGGCATTGCATGTCGAGTGGCGGGAACCAACGCCGCGCTTTAACTCGTTACCAGAGCGAGGAAATGAAAATATTAAAAATTCCATTGCCCTGAGTGGGAATGGATCCCACAACCGGCGCGTTTCCGGTCGAATGCTTGTGGCTCCTGCGGCGCGACGGTCTCTATAATAAACTATTTTTTTATTAAAAAAATATTATAAATTAGAATTTATTAATCTATCAGTGCGTTAAAGTGGGAAACCTGAGCAGCCGCTATTCTTTAACGCTTTTACACATGTCTATACAAATTTTTAATTTTAAATCCCAATTTAGTTATACGAATTTAGCGCGAATATCTAAGGACCTTCACGCTTCCCGAATAATAGACAGAAAGAAACCTGATGTTAAAACACTTCTTCGTTTTTCCCAAAGTCGAGACATCTCATTAGATAAAGTGCAGCAATACGTTATGTCGGATTAGCTTCAAGCTCTATTCCTAAGTATACAAAATGTACTGCTATAAGAGCGAAGAAACTAAAATAATTCATTGCGTCGAGTGGGAATCGACAACACTGACATAGTGACAGTGTCTACCATTACCAGCGTGTCGCTGCGGCATCAGCAGATTGAAAACAATGAAATATTTATCCAAACTCAAAAATTATATAAACATATAAAAACGTCAGTGGAAAAAGCGCGGCGTTGAGCTCAGCAACTGAACACGCAATGCCTCCAGAATTCGGCGGAAACTGGGGAACAGATCGGAACGGAATATCTTAATTGGTATCAAGTGTCTAACATTAGTTTCCCAGATTCCCTTTGCCTAACGTGCTATTTGCTGGGATACAACGTGATGATAAAAAAAATACCTTACTAGAAAATAAACGAATGTGTGTGAAATTTATGGAAATCAATAAAAAAATCACTGCACTACGAAGATATGTATGTGAACTTAATATACGCACTTTATAAAATAATTTAATAAAAAAGATAATTAAAAAAGTAATGAAACCCGCATAAGAAGTGTGTGTTTATTATATTATAGTGTTTATTTTACAATATTAGGTCAAAAATTACAGCATTTACGTAATCAAGTGATAAACGTTCCATTGTTGCTTCTAAAGAAGTTATACAGATGAATATGTAACTGGGACCCGCGCAGCGACTTGCGTATAGGTACCTATCTATATATGTAGACATTTAAATTTTTGCAACTTTAAATGTCTACATATATAGGTTGTGGGTTTGGGTTCGATTTCTCTTTTGCTCGAGGGAATAAATTATTTCTATTATCTCACTTTGAAAGCGCAGCGTTAAATTTTGTCACGCAATATTTCGAAAAATACTAGAAGCGTGCTATAGATAAAGAGAGACCTTTAAAGAAATACTTTCGTGTAGAAGCAGGTACTCTCCTTTGTAACTAATATGGCCTTTAAAATAATTCAAGTCAATAATTCAAGTCTGGAACTAGACTTAGTTTGCCAAAGACGCTTTCGATGAAAGTCGCGTATTCAATACACGACCAATATATTAATGCGATGATCGCTCTAATAAACAAGTGCGGCATTGAGTGTCGCTACTCAACACTCATTGTATTGGTTCTGGAATTTGGGCGGAATTCCAGAACCAATACAATGAGTGTTGGGAGACTGGAGACTAATTGTGTATTCTCACTATTTTCACTCTGCATATCGTCTCATATGCGTGATAAAGTGTGATGTCAAAAATATTTGATTTCCTGGGTGTGTTCAAGTGCATAATATTTCTTTTCTTTATATTGTTGTTTGCTGTGTTAAGTTGTGGGGTCCAGAAGTATCTACTACTAAGTGCCTTAAATATTCTTATTAATTGGGCCTCAAAGTATAAAATGAGTTAAAATCTGAAATGTGCTTTAAAAAAGTTAGTTGAATATATTTATCACTCTTTGATATTAGTAGATACTAGAACTAAAAGCAATCTCAGGTAGCTCTCTATTTTTTAAAAGAAACAAATTGTTTAGGCAAAATCGAGGGAAATAATCAATGAGAAGAAAGAAATGAATGGTAAGAGAAGGGGGACGAGACCCCATTTGAACTTTGAGGATACAGTATCTATGGCACAGAATACATATTGAAGGTACACGTAAAACGCACGAGGGGCCTGGAGGGGTTGATGACAGTGGACGAGGTTGGAGTTCAGTTATCTCTGGCCAACCCGCTAAGGAAAAAGCGTGAAGCTAAATATTATAAATATGCTACAAATGTTAATGGGATTTTGTCACCTTGAATATTAAATATAACAAATATGTATGGACTTTGAAAACAATTAAATTCATATAGTAAGCCTCTTACGTCATTTGCCATATGTGTACATAATAAGTAAAAAAACTTGTACAAAATTTTAATATATTTTTTTATTAATTAATAGGTGCAAAGTCATCTTATAGTAGGCGAGGCGACAATGCTAAATTGGGATTTACTCAAGCGTCATAGAGACCTATTGCGTTGCGGAGCTTACTTGATAAAAAGAAAAGTGTCATATAAAATATTTTTTTTGTCGGTGGGGGGAGCACATATAGATTTTCAAAAATGTGAAAAATAAACTGTTGCATGGAAATACTCAAGCGCGTTAGATATTGATATCATCTATGTCCTATGTACTCTTAAAAATGTAAATATATTAATCTGTCTGTTTCTATGATGAAGGTGGTCGTACGTAAGGTTTAAAAATGAAAAAAATATATATATCGAGCGCGTCAGATTTAATTATAATTGGATTTTAAGTGAACTTAAAAAAGAGCTTTTATATTAATAATCTGCCATTCTAAGAATGCGTAAAAACAATTTCGTCATGTCGAATTACCAAGCGCATCAGATTAAGATATGTGTGTTTCATCTTCAGGCTCTAAACTTACGTACTGTTACGTGTTTAACTAACACACTCTTCTCAATTCGACGCGCCCGAGAATATCAGATGATCAATTTTTTTTTACTAAATAAGTCCCGCTGAGTTTCTTGCGCCGGTTCTTCTCAGGTCTGAGGCATTAATTTTGGTGAACTGGTGGTAAATTATTTGACGTTCAAAAAATGAAGCATGTAACTTCTTATTTTGAATAAAATTATTTGACTTTGACTAATCTGACTTCCTTTATCCTAATCGGTCGGCAATATATATGGGGCTTGGTATATTAATCTGCCACGCTTTAGTAAGTACCGAAGTCTGCCGTTCGGCTCCCCTACCATTATAAGAGATATCGCATAGTAAATAATGAAACATTTTTTTTTATTTATGTTTTATTTTTATGGGTGTAATTTATATTTTAGTTTTATGATGTTCACTCGAGGGAACAATCCTCGTTCGGGTGAGACAGGTGGTGGGGATGGAGGTGTCTCGATTTCGTATATAAAACGAAGAACGAGTGTCTGATTGACTCTCGAAACTGTTCAGTAGCACTTTGTCGTAGCTTTTAATTTCATACTAACGTTAACATGCTGAAGAGTTTGTTTGGTTGAACGCGGTAATCACAGGATCTACTGGTCTATTTCAGTTGTAACTTACTGTGTCTGGTCAGACTTACCTCCTGCACTTACATAGAATGTGTCAAAGGTGATACGATTTTTAATAAATGAGTTATTTCAATTTGACCATGCAAGGAAACCACATTAATTTTTCATATACATCTAAAATATATACGACAAAAACTTTTACTTCAATAGTTCCAAGCAACTTTTCCAATATTTCATTGTAGACCTTGTTTGACAATCTATCAACAAGATGACTTTGAAATTCAGTCAAACAAGCTTTTATTAAATATTACAAGATTCTTGTATTCTGGTAAGAGTTCAAGTAGGTTTAATATTAAAGGGTCGTGAGTACGACTCCCACTAGACTCGGAACTTTTATATAGTCATTTCTAAGTCATGCAGGGTAGGCAAAGGGGACCTAGTCAAAGTCAAATTATTTTATTTAAAATAAGAAGTTATATGCTTTGATTTTGAACGTCAAATAATTTACCACCAGTTCACTAAAGTTAATGCCTAAAACAAGAGAAGAACCGGCGCAAGAAACTCAGTGGGACTTATTTTTTAATGGGCACAAAGTGTGACCGTAAAATCGACTGGTTTTTTCGAGTGGGGATCGAACTTGGGTTCGAATTTGGGTCGTTCGAAATTGGGTTCGAAACAAAAAATTAAATATTTATTTATATTTATATTTTCATTTCTTCGCTCTGCGTGAAATGCAATGCTTCCAGAACTAGGCGGAAAGTGGTAAACGGAGTGTCTTAACACTAGGTTCTGTTTACCCTGCTTCATGTGGGATACAGCGTAAAGCTAATTTATTTTTATATTTCATAATTCGTGACAATGATACATTTGAAACAGACTGGAGCGAGCATTTCATTCCCAAGGCGAGTTATCATTCATAAAATAATTAATTTCGTCTTTTCACAATTTTTTTAAATCGTGATATAGAGAGAACATTATCTGACGTTTTCTGGGAAGCTATTGTAAAAACGTACACATTTCCTCATAAAAGAATTACGGATTCGATGCAATCAAGTTACAGGTATCATAAGTTTAAGCTTATTTCTAGTATTAATATTATGAGCATCACAAATTTTTGTAAAATCATTAATATTTTTCTTAACATAATGTTCAGACGCTAAGTTAAGGGGGCTTCCTTGGGAAGATCTAATTGGTTGAAATTGGTTGGATAGGAAGAATAGGCGATTGTTATAATTCTTCTATTTTGACGAAAAAAAAAGTTTTCATTATGTATCGATAATTTAAAACGATGTGAATGGTGTAGTTATCCAATGTTACTTTTGACAACATTATAAACTTTGGACCTCTTGTTTTAGTGTTTAGTTTTTTATGCAGCTGGATATTTGTTATTTTATTATATGTTTTTTTCATTTTACACTCTTCAGTTAAGGATTATCGGTTTTGTTATTCGAGTTTATGACTCGACTTTCGAGAGAGATTTTCTTTAGACGTTACAGTTTCGTTGAGGATAACATATATCTTGGAAATTTCAACTGGCCCCTGCTTTCGCAGTTCGCCCGCCACTAGCAGTAGGCTACCCCTTGCAATAAGGCCAGAATAATTAAATATTCTAAAGTATTTATTTTTTCAATATTTAAAAATATAAAACTTTTATGATATAAAATTTCTACTTTTACCAAATGACTATCATTTGGTAAAAGTAGAATGGCTCAACCACACTAGGTCTGACTGTGAACGACAGGTACTGGTAGCAAGACACCTTGGCGTTGAATTCTGCCGCTCGATGTGAAATGACTCGAAAATTGAGCGGAGCGTGGGGGACGGAGTGTCTCAACACTAGACTCTCTCTGCCTACCGAGCTACATGCATACATCATAAACATAAAAAAATACATTGCAAATATTACCTGAAAATATAACTCGTATAAAAAAAATCATTTAGTTAAAGGATCATAATTATACGCCTGTTACAACTGAATTGCTAATCGGTTAGTACCGCTCGCCCGTGGCACGGACAGACACGACGACATTATAGTTTACAAACAAGAAACCATTTTTATAAGGTATATTGTTGTGTTAATTATAATTTTATTGTGATATGGATATGCTTTTGTATCTTAATTTAGTTTTCGGTGATATCAATTAGTTGTTAATTTTAGCTTCATGCTGTATCCCGCATGTAGCAGGGTACACAGAGGGAGCCTAGTGTTAAGACATTCCGCTCCCCGCTTGTCATCTGACTCTGAAGGCATTTTGAGTTAAATCGCGGAACTCAGCGCCGTAAATTCAAACTGATAATATTTAATGTTATGGATAGCACAGAAGACTTGATATTTCTTTTAGATATATTTTTTAAGCTGCACGTTTTATTCCTAGCGGCTCGCCAGGTAGGTTTTAATTATTCTTCTAAACTGTATATGTGATTGGAAAATCTTCAGAATTAAGAAAATATAAAAATCAAAATTGTAAAATTTTGAACTGCCGTCGCACTTAAAATAGGACACGCAAAGGTTTCGGTGCCAATTCGAAAAAAATATTTAATTAAAAAAATATATTATCCATATATGGATAACATTTATATACATATTTTTTTAACTGCCAATTGAACAGAAATCAGAAAAGAACAACAAAATCGTGCAGGCCAAATAGGCGTCAGTTCGAATTTTGTCTATCTATCTACATACAATGTGAAATACCATTTTAAAAATATTAAGAAATAAATAAAATAAAATTGATACAATTAGCTAGAACAAATCCACCATTTTTTTTTGTTTAAATTTACTTACATTATGGTCGACGAGTCGTGGCCACCATGAGGCCAGACTTTCTACACGTTCGTGCATTGTTTACTAGAGAATTAAATAATCAATGGTAAAAAAATTCTTAAATCAAATCTGCACACTCATTTACAGCTAGCTTCAGAGGGAGCCATGACTCGTCGACCGTATCGCACTTAGTGGTTAATCGACCATTTAATGGTCAGTAACTAAAGTGACACAATGAGAATCTATCAGGACTATATCTTGCATCAGGACCGTCGTAATAGTTTATGTGTTAACAGCATTACCACTACGGGGAATGAATTATTTTTCGTGCTTCACTCTGGACAAGGCGCGGCGTAGAGTTACGACACTACAAGCAATGTCTCATTGATTGGGCGGCTAGAGAGGTTAGATATGAAAAAGCCTACAGTTCCTTCACTTTGTATTATGATAAAATAAACTTTGTTTCTACATAGTGAAAGTGTCGTATAATTTGAGTTTCACCCACAAAATGCGGGTGACGCGTAAAGATAAAAAAAATTATTACTGATTATAAAATGTTACAATCTAGATCACATATGCTTATGTTGACATTGATATAGTTTCGACACCACACGTAATGTCTCTCTAAAGAGAGAAATTCCGACAATGTCTAAATGTCAGACATTAAGGTACGTACTGTCTAAACTTATACAGATTTTTTGTAACTGAGTAGTGTCTATTTGTAAATGTACGAAATTGTTAATCTAATGCGTTTATTGTGTAGAGTTTCGGTAATGTCAAATCTTTTGGAATAAATTTAAACTACTCTAGACACTTGGACACGACGTATTCACGTATCACAATCTGTATAATTCGGTATTCTATAAAATACCTCGGCAATGTATAGAATAACGTGTAGGTAATGTATGAAATATTATTTATTTTATACTATCGCTGAATACTCTATAAAATACCGAATCGCGCAGCCAGCCAAGTACTTATGTATAAGACGAGAGCGGGGAAGGAGCCAGGCGGGCATTAAAATTATTGCGACTTTTTTACTTGCACTTTGCAGCAGATTTCTATCGGTACTTACATACACATACTTAGTCTGGCCATAAACATTGTAACAGTTAAAAATAAAGAAAACATTACTTTTGATTTTTTTCAAATTAGTGAGTATGCATACTGTCTTAACTACATATTAGACTAATAGTCCTTGAAAATTTTAGCTTTGCTAAAATCACGTAGATCTGGCGGCCCTGTGATCTAGGGCTACATTATATTAGCGTGACAATAAGAAAACATAATGAACAATTGTACAAAAATGACATGTTCCAAATTCAAATGTGACAGTTAGGCCAGTCGTGGCGCAGGGGCACAGAGTGTGGCTGTAAAATCGACTTGTTGTGGGTTCGATCCTCACTGGAGGAGATAAAATATTTACTTACATTTATATTTTCATTTTTTCTGGTGTCAAGGCAAAGTGCGGCGTTGAGTTCCGCCACTCAACACGCAATGCCTCCAGAACTCGGCGGAAAGTGGGGAATGTCTTAACACTAGGTTCCCTCTGCCTACCCTGCTGTGTGCGGGATACAGCGTGATTTTTAATATTGTTTTATAAATATTTCTCCCACAATAGAGAAAAAAAAATCGAATTTTTAGCCTCAAATAATTACTAAAATACATATTATAATATTTGTTTTCAGAGTGTACTTATATCAGTACATACAACTTTTTCAATGCCCAAAGACATAGATATTAGTTTTTACCCGTTCCTGAAAAAAGTGTTTTTTGAGTTAACTCTGTGTAGATCAATTTGTGCAATATAACAATAGTGTAGATACGTTGAAAATATATATCTAATTATAAACATTAATTACATATGTAGATGTTAAATAAGGTTTTTTATTAATCATATTCATCAGTCAATTTTACACAGTTTAAATGCAAAAATTTTTTTTATTGTGATAAAATTACATTACAATCATAATTATAATATCAATGTCATATCTTATAAGTTTTGTAAACCTGAATCTTTCTAGATTTACAAAACTTACAAAATATATTGTAGCTTTAGTTTTATATTATGAATTCATCGAAATGATTATTATCTTTCATAAACTAATAATAATATAGAAGCCGGTCGTGGCGCAGTGGCACAGGGTGTGACTGTAAAAACCGACTGGTTGTGGGTTCGATCCCCACTCGAGGAGATGAAATATTTACTTAAATTTATATTTCCATTTCTTCGCTCTGGTGTCGAGGCAAAGTGCGGCGTTGAGTTCTGCCACTCAACACGCAATGCCTCCAAAATTCAGCAGAAAGTGGGGAACGGAGTGTCTTAACACTAGGTTCCCTCTGCCTACCCTGCTGTGTGCGGGATACAGGGTGAAGCTGATTTTAATAATAATATATACATATGCAATATTTTGTAAAGATACTAGAAGTAAGTAAAAATATGCACAAACACACACAAAGGATAGTTAAATTACAATTGTATAATGTAATACATAAGAAGAAAGAACAATACAATATCTTTTAATTCAGTTTTTTTTAGTTTCTAATTTTAGGTCATGGTCTAATAAGTAATTAATTAATATTAAATATAATCTTTAATTTTAAGCAATATTATTCTTGACATTGAAATAAAGTCGCTTGTCGGCTTTGTACAGGAAACTATGACGAACTCATTATAAATTTATTCAAATTTATTATTAGTTTCTACCTTATAGCTGTTATATTTCATAATAAAAAAGTATTAAAAATAAGTATTTTAATGTATTTTTTAAATACATTTATTAATAAAAAAATCAGACAGCTAAAATATTTCGCCTATAATGATGCTCCCTTCACAAGTTACTAATTAACAAACATTAAAGTAAACAACAATAATAATTAACAAATCGTTTATTAGTCTTTTTTTAACCATATACTTTAATAAGTCATCAGTAGAGTTATTATTCCATACGGCACGAGAAAATAAAGATAAAATTAAGAAAAAAAAACTACAAAAAGTGTTGTCTCTTCTTCATTAATGCTTATATAAAAACTTTGGAATAACCTACAAGATTTAAATAACTGATGAAGATATATTGCTATATACTTACTGGCCACACTTTGAAGTGCTCGGCTGTTGAAAATCGTCCATCCTGCGTAAAAAAGCATGGAAACTTCAAGAACTTTTGATTTTACAACTCCGTAGTTCGTAAACAGTGGTCACAGAGTGTTTCTCTTTACGATATTCACATGACACTCGACACTTGTTTATTTATATAACAATTTTTCATTAAATAACAATGTAAACTGTATTTTAACGATTTTTTAAGCTTTTTAATATTAGACAATAACACTTCGCACTTTATAAAACCATGAAATAAAATAGTTGATGCACAGATTAGGTGATAATGATATGTCAGCTGTCAAAATACGTAATAAATACGTAACAAACGTTCCGTTACACGCTCACGGCTTGTGTCGCTTAACAGCTGTTTTATAATTTATTAAAATTTTTGAGTTTGTTTCTCGTTATTTGTATTTAGAACCATAAATAAGAAATTACTACAGAGTGGACAGTATAGTTTATTAACATTAGCTAATATTGCTAAGAGTTTTGTAAAGTTAAAAAATACACTTAGAAATAATAATACATAAGTACTTTTAATATATTTAACGTATTTTAAAGTTTAAAAAAATACAAAATATAAATATTGATCTAACCTCATTGATCTTAGTGAGTTCCAAAGTTCTTCTTGAGAACTTATGTTTTCTTTCTGTGAAAACTAATATTAAAGAGTGCCAAGGCTTTAATGTTTTTTCTATTCCTTCCCTTATCCTTTATTTGAACATTTAACTTAAAATCTCGTTTCTAAATTTAAATGGGAGAAGATAAAATTAAATCATATCAAAAGAATAAAACTTTTTTGAACAAAAGCTTTTTTTTAACTAACAACATGCCTAGTACTTTATAGGATATAATAATTATTTATAGGATATAATATTATGATTAAGATTTTTTTAAAAGATTTTTTTATGTGTGATGAGAAAAGTACGATACTTTTCTTGAAAAAAAATAATAATAGTAATAGACATAATAACAGTAAATAATAAAATTTAGTTGAATGTTTGAGGAAAAAACATGTTCAATATTAATACACACAATTATTGATCACAGACCAATGATATCAGGAAATAAAACACAAATCAGTGAAAATAAGATTTATTAAGATAAAGCTCGGCACTATGGAGTCAATTTACAAACCTATTCAGAATCCATCGAAAAACACAGATAATATAATGAAAATTTAACACAAATAAGTAAAGAAATTAGGCCATAAATGCTTTTTACTAGAAAGGAAACAAAACATATTTATTAATGTAATGTATCTGTATTATTAGGACGGTAAGATATTTTATTATATATAAAAAGAAAGTATGAATATACATATTTCAAAATATAATTTAAAAATTTCCTCATATTTTATATTATAATTAGTAAATTTTATTATATAATGTTAATGTAATATTAATTTTGTGACTTTGGTTTACCAAAGTCACTAAAGTTTGAAATATTTTGGAATCAAAAATCTATGAACAAATCTTATATTATAATTATTTTAAAACGTTTATTAATAATTTTGATTAATTATTTCATATAACAATGTACTTTTTATATTATTATATTATTTAAACCTGGAATGATATCCGTCATTCAATTTAACTTCATCATAGAATCAAACTAGCAATCTTAAATTACGTAACTTAACGCTAAAACATTGTAAATGTGTAAAAGAGCACAAAATTATATAAACATGTATAAAATAATAAGTGGAGTTATATTAGAGATATGTTGTTATCAAAATAAAGTATCGCATTGTCAATATAACTTATACGATAGTCAAAAAACAATGACAAGTATAAGAAAAACCTATGTAAATAAATAGTAAATTGATTTAGCGATGTTATATTATGAATCATATAGAAGTAAATAAAGCAATCTTCATTCAAAAGGTTATTCTGATAGTAAGTAGTTCTGGCTGTTCATGGGGAACTTAGTGCGAAGACACTCCGTCCAATTTTGGAGATATTGCGTTGATTGTCGGAACTTAATGTCGCGCTTTGAACTTTTTACTATATCGAAGATTTTAAGAAATAAATGAAAATAATTGAGTTTCAAGAGTCGAAATAGAACTGTTTATTTTGAAAATAATATTGCTATATTTACTTTAATATGATTATTAATATATTAAATTACATAAAACTGATTGTAGATATAGTAGTAATGAATAAGA
Source organism: Heliconius hecalesia formosus (assembly GCA_018249775.1). NCBI lineage: Eukaryota > Metazoa > Arthropoda > Insecta > Lepidoptera > Nymphalidae > Heliconius > Heliconius hecalesia. Next base: position 25,006 of record DWMY01000355.1, read on the forward strand.
GGGTCATCTATAAATTACGTCACACGTTAAAACGTTTCAGAACACTATAAAATAAAATAATTTCAAAAAATCTATTTTATTTAAGGCATGAGAAACAAAGTCCATAAATATTTTGGGTGAAAACATTAAAATATTGAAATTTGTGTGACGTAATTTAAGAATGGCCTATAAGATAATTAGCCCGTTTTTATATATTGATTTAACTCATAATAGGCCTTATGTTATACTTAAAAATATTTTTACGATGTAGTTATATAAAAATATCCGAAAAGACGAGAAAAAAAAACGAAATTTAAGGGGAATATTTTTAAAAAAGGCAGCGTAAGAAAATTAATGAAGTTACATAATATAAATAATTGTGACTTAAAATAATAACTTATTTTATATTTCCCGCCAAATTCAGAAGATTCTCCATAGCATGATCACTCCAGAAGACGCTAATTTCTAAGCGCGAAATAATTTCCACAAATGTCACAAATATGTCAACTTAAATGTCAAATGAATTGTCAAAATTGAGAGAACAGATAAAAAATGCATTAGAGATAAAACTTTAATGTGACATTGACAAAACAGATATTTAGATAAACATAAAACAAATCGGTTTAGTGCCATTTTAGAATATTTAAGAAAATATTGAATACAAATAAGAAAATTATAGTATTTATGTCATTTGTTATAAATTAACGCGTTATGGATAGCAAAATAACAGAATTGTCAGCGTTGGGTTCTTCTACGGTTGGGTTGTGCTACTACGTGGTTTAGGCTCGAAGCCACCCTGAAGAGACAACTTAGTTCTTTGAATTGGATGGCTGGTTCTTTGGCGGAATCTGAAATTTGAAAAAAAAAATTGCTAGGAATGTTTTATTATTATTATTAATAGCTGTAAGTTACAAGTGTTTATGGATGTTATTTATTTATACAGTTCTTTTAACTTTCTATCATGTAACTGAGAATTGAATCCACGACTAACAAATTGACAATATTGTGAAATATTTTAAGCATAATATATCAAATAATTATATATGTTCCTGACAAAAATTAATAAATTACCGAATGACAAATATATATATAAAAAAAAAAAAAATAAATAAATCAGCTTCACGCTGTATCCCGCACACAGCAGGGTAGGCAGAGGGAACCTAGTGTTAAGATACTCCGTTCCCCACTTTCTGCCGGATTCCGAAGGCATTGCGTGTTGAGTGGCAGAACTCAACACGCAATATATATATATATATATATATATATATATATATATATATATATATATATATATATATTTTTCATAAAATCACTCAATATTTGAGATTTCAACAATATTTAATCGACACTCGAATGAAAGATTATTATTAATTTATTTTCTTTCTCCAGCTTTGGTATACATAGCGTGGCGTTGAGTTGAGCTACATAACATGCAGCACCTCAAAAATTAAACAAGCGAGTCAGGAACAGAGTGTCTTAACAACTAGGTCCCCTATGTCTACCCTGCTATGCAGGAAAATGTGTGAAACAGCAAACAAAAAAAATCTATAACTCACAGTCGCACGCTGGTCCTCCATACGGCCGGCCTGAGCGCGCATGAGACGGGCAAAAAAGTCCTCTTCATCAGCTTCTTCAGCTTCTGGTTTTGGGGTCGGAGCGGGCAAAGCTGTCCTTTGATCTTCTAGTCTGGTGCCCTTTTTAGGAGACATTTATTAAATAATTTATATTATATTTAAAATATATATAAGTGATTTTAACGAGATAATGGTTTTTAGGGGAACGTCTTAAATAATTTGAGGCCAGTCGCACGTACACTAACGTGATAATGTTCTAAACAATTGTGGATTCGATACCAACTCGAAGAAATGAAATATTTAATAATTTTATTTCTTCGCTCTGGTGTCGAGAAAAAGCGCGGCGTTGCGTTCGGCGGGAAACGGGAAACGGAGTGTCGCAATACTATGTTCTCATGTTCTCTCTGCCAACCCTGGTGTGTGCAAGATACAGCGTGAAGCTAAAAAAAGTTAAATATTTATAGTTGTATCTGCTTCAGCGATAGAGTAGTTGGTATAATTATGCTTGAAAAAAAAAATAAAAAATAAAGAGAAACTGATTTATTTAGGATCGGAAGCATGATTTCGAATTTACGTGTACTCTATTTATAATCCGGAAAGCATAGAACGGAATGATTTGCCATTAAATATTCATATTAAAGCCATATAGAAATATATTCAAGCTTTTGAGACTATTCAAGGCGCAGGGGACTCTGGTAGAGAGGCAACGCGCGGTGTCGAGTTCAGCGACTTAAACACGCAATGCCTTGAGAATTTGGCGGAAAGTACGAAAGGAGAGTGTCTTAATGGGAATGGAGTCTTAACACTAAGTTTCCAGATTTCCTCTGCGTCTGCCCAAATATAGCAGGGTGCTATGTGTGAGGCAGCGTGCAAGTACAATGCTGTACTAAAAAAAAGTATATATATATTTAGAAATAAATAAAAAAGTATTTATATATTTAGAAATATTTTTTTCTAAAAGCTTCCAAAGTCCAATTAATATACCAATGTAAAATAAACACTAAAATATTTTAATAAGAAACCTAATTTATTACAAAATAAATACATCAATAAAATTATAGACAAACAATAACAGGATTTCCTTTGTATCCCGACTCGTCACCAGTATTCTGATGTACAGCGCTAATCAACGCAATAAATAAAAAAAATCGAAATATATAAAACGTTCAAAGTCAGATATGAAAAGTTACTAATACAATACTATTCTGGTTACTACTGGACAAAGTGGCAAAGTTTAGCTAAAGTTGTAGCCGCAAGATAGAAATAACTTTTAAACTGCTGCTAAAATGACGTGTCTAATAATAGACCGACAGATATATATATAGACAAGTAGAAATCGCTATAAATATATGTGTACATATATATATATATATATATATATATATATATATATATATATATATATATATATATATATATATATATATATATATATATATATATATATATATATATATATATATATATATATATATATA